>PISX010000140.1:281993-376539 GCA_004024625.1 Mellivora capensis | reverse complement strand
TTATTTGAGAGAGAGGCAGTGAGAGAGCATGAGCGAGGAGAAGGTCAGAGGGAGAAGCAGACTCCCCGTGGAGCTGGGAGCCTGATGCGGGACTCGATCCCGGGTCTCCGGGATCATGACCTGAGCCGAAGGCAGTCGTCCAACCAACTGAGCCACCCAGGCGTCCCAGGGGTACAGTCTCTTTGAGCTTCAGTTTCTCCATCCACACAATGGGAATGATGAGAGCAACACCCACCTCACAGGGACGTTGTGGGGCTGATGAGGGTGATGAGGGCGAGATGAGAAATGCTCACCTCTCAGTCAATTCCTGTTTCACCTGGTTCCAGCAGCTGGCCCAAGGGGCACAGCAGACGTGCTCAAGACCTGGTAGGTGCATTCATGAAGGATGAAAAATGAAAACCCCACTGAAACATGTTTCTCTCTGTCTTAAAAACAGACTTATTGAGGTATAGTTCATGCATCATAAAATCCACCTATTGGAAGCCACTTTGTAACTTCCAGCACACTTACAGATCTGTGCAACCATCCCTTGACTGCTGGTTACCCAGCCCGGGCCGGGTGGTTCTGGGTCTCTTGGATGGATTCTTGGGAAGAGTGGAAGCACTCTCTCATGAAGTGGGCACTGCTATTATTGAGTTGATTTCACCGATGAGGAGAGTGAGACTCCATGATGTTGAGGGTTGGGTGAGGCTCACGTGAACTTTCTCTGAAACCATCATCTTGTCTCCAGAGTGGCGGTGCCACTGGACTTTCTCACAGTGGTATGCATGGTTCGGCCTCTTTGTCCTTTCCACCTGTCCTTTGTTGTGGCCGCCTGAGTGGGGGGTGCAGTAGTCTGTCCCTGTGTTTTGAGTGTTCTCCATGACTAACGGAGTTGAACATACTTTCATATGCTTGACCATTTATTTGTCTGTCTTCCTTGGTGGAATGTCTGTTCACTTCTTTTGCCCATTTTCCCGTGGCTTCTCTCCCCTCTTAAGTTTTGAGTTGTTTATATATTCTGGATCTAAGGCTTTCCTTCACCCCCATTGAACTGTCTTGGCACCTTTGTCAACCATCCATTATCCTTACCTTTAAGGTTTTGTTCCTGGACTCTTCATTCTGTTCTGTTGGTCTATACATATGTCCCCCTACAGATGCCTCCCTGTTTTGGTTACTAAATCTTGGCTGTAAATTTGAGATCAGGTAGTGTAAGTCTTCCAACTTTGTTCTTTTTAAATCTTTTTTTTTTTTAAAGATTTTATTTACTTATTTGACAGACAGAGATCACAAGTAGGCAGAGAGGCAGGCAGAGAGAGAGAGGAGGAAGCAGGCTCCCTGCTGAGCAGAGAGCCCAATGCGGGGCTCGATCCCAGGACCCTGGGATCATGACCTGAACCAAAGGCAGAGGCTTTAACCCACTGAGCCACCGAGGCACCCCTAAATCTTTTTTAAAAAAGATTTTATTTATCTATTTTTTTATTGGGGGGGTGACAGAGGAAGAGGGAGAGAAAATCTTAAGCAGACTCCACACTGAGTATGGAGCCTGACATGGGCGGGGCTTGATCTCACAACTCTGGGATCATGACCTGAGCCGAAATCAAGAGTCAGACGCTTAGCCGACTGAGCCATCCAGGTGCCTCTGTTCTTCTATTTAAACATTGTTTGGGCAATTCTAGTTCTTTTGCATTTCCATATAAAATTTAGGATCAGCTTTCCAATTTCTACTAAAAAGCCCAATGGGATTTTGGTGAGGATTGCTTTCAACTTATAGATCGATTTGTGGAGAACTGCCATCTTGCCAATATTGAGTCTTCCAATCCACAAACATGGAATGTTTCTGCATTTAGTTATATCATCTTTAATTTCCCACAGTGACATTTGTAGACTTTGGGGTAGGTCGTGACCTCTTTTGTTAAAATTATTCCCAAGCATTTTACTCTATCTGATGCTATTGTGAATGGAATTGTTAATTTCATTTTTGGATTTTTGTTGCTAACATAACAAATAGAGTTGATTTTTATCTATTGACCTTGTATCATGTGGTCTTGCTAGATTTGTTTATTGGTTCTATAGTGTCTTTATGGGTCTCTGGGGATTTTCTCCATAAAGAATCATGTCATTTGTGAACAAAGGTAGTTGGATGTCTTTGAATCTGGATGCTTTTGACGATTTGCTTTGCCTTATTGCCCTGGTGAGAATCTGTGAATAAAAGTGGTAAGAGAAGACATGCTTGGTTCTTTCTGATCTCAGGGGGGAAGCATTGTTTGTCTTTCACCAACACGCACAATGGTAGCTGGAGCTGTGGATATTTGCATTGTCCTCAGCTGGTCTGAGAAGGGTCTTTCTTCTTCTAGTTTGTCAAGAAATTTTATCATCAGTGGATACTGAATTTTTTCAAATGCTTTTTCTGCAACATAATAATGTGATTTCCCCCCCTTTTTCTATTAATATGGTACATGACACTAACTAATATATGCATATTAAACCAACCTTGCTTTCCTGGGATAGATCCCATTGGGTTATGGTGTGGAATCATTTTTCCGTGTTGATGAAGTCTATTTGCTGATATTTTATTAAGGATTTTTGTTTCTATTTAACAAGGAATAAATGAATTGGGAAGTGTTACCCCCTCCATTTCCTGAGAAAGTTTGTGCAAGATTGGTTTTCTTTTTTCTTTAAATGGTAGAATTCACCAGTGAAGCCAAATGGGTCTGGACCTTTCTTGTGGGAAGATTTTAAATTCTTAATTCTGTTTCTTCTTTGCAGCTCCGTTTAGATTTCATATTTCATCTTGAGTCAGCTTGGTAACTTGTGTGTTTCTAGGAACATGTCCGTTTATCTTTGTTGTGTGTTTTGTTGGTGTCATTCATGGTGTTCCTTTATAATCTTTTTCATTTCAGGGGGTTGGTGATGATCCCACCTTTTCCATTTTTGATTTCAGTAATTTGCATGTCTCTATTTTTTTTCCTAACTAGCTAAAAGCCTGTCAACTTTTTTTTTCACCTTTTTAAAGAACCAGCATTTGGTTTCATTGATTTTCTCTCTTGCTTTTCTGTTTCCTATCTCATGGATGTATGGTCTCATATTTCTTATTTACTTTCTTCTGCTTGCTTTGGGCTTAGTTTGCTCTTTGTTTTCTAGCTTCTTTAGGTGGAAGCTTTGATTATTTAAGAACATTCTTTTTTCTAATGTAGGCATTTGAAGTTACAAACGCTGCGCTAGGCGTGGTGTTGACTGCACGCCATGCATTTTTGTACATTGCAGGGATTTTCACCCACTTCAGAATATTCTCTATTCTCTTGTGATTTCTTCCTTGACCCTTGACTTACTCAGAAGCATGTGCAATTTTGAAATATTTTGGACTTTCATGGGTCTTTCTATTGTTAATATCTAATTGAATTCCATTGTGGTCAGAGATCATGCTTCCTGTGAATTTAGGCTTTTCACATTTATTGAGGATCATTTTATGGCCTGGCACATGGTGTGTCCTGGAGAATGTTCCATGTGTGCTTGGAAAGAAAGTGTGATCCAAAGTCACTGGGTCCACTAGGTTGTATGATTGGAAGTGTCCTCCAGTCTTTAGCATCTTTGCTGATTTTTAAAATCTAGTTGTTCTCCCAGCCATCAGGAATGGGGTATCAACACCTCTTCTAATGCTGTTGCCTAGTTGTCTTTTTCTCCTTTTAAGGAGTTTAGTTTTTGCTTCATGTATTTCAAGGCTCTATTATGAGTGTTGTGTACATTTATAATTTTTATATTTTCCCAATAGATCGGCCCTTCTATCATTATGAAATCTCCCTCTTTGCCTCTAGGAATATTTCTTGTCTTAACATTTGTTTCATTTGATATCAAAGTGGTCACTCCCGGCTCTCCTACTGTGGTTGTTTTCACAGTGTATCTTTGTCCCATCCTTTTACTTTCAACCCACTGGCTTGCATCTTTGAATCTGAGATTTGTCTCTTGTAGCTAGTGTGCATTCATATCTTGCTTATTTGTTCAGTCTGACAATCTCTGTCTTTTGATTTAAGCGCATAGACTATTCACATTTAACTATAAATTAAATTATTTGACCTTAACTAATTAAATTAAAATTTCTATTACACGATATTGACATTTTCCCTTGTGCTGTTTTCTCCATGTCTCCTGAGTTTGTTTTTTTAATTGTTGTTGTCTTGTTCTTCTGATTCGCCTTTACTGTTTTCCTTTATGCTAAATAAATGTTTTTAGTGTCCCCTTTTAATTTCTCTTATAAAAAAATCATATACTGTGGATGATTTTCTTAGGTTTATTCTAGGGACTGCAAAAATACGTTTGAGCTTGTCTCAGTCCACTTCAAATTAGTACTAGCTTCCTTCTGGTCAAATGTGGAAAGTGCACTCCATCCTTCCCCCTTCCTTGTGCTGTCATTGCCATACATCTCGTGTCTTTTAATGCTATAAACCCAAAAGTAGAACATTGTAATTACCACTTAGGTCTTTTAAAGAATTTAAGAGAAAAATTAAGAAAAATATATTTATCAAGTATTTCATATTGACTCTCATATTTACCATTTCTGCTGCTTTTTATTTCTTTTCATGGATTTAAGTTATCATCGGGTGCCAGTTCCTTTCAGCCTAATGGATTTTCCTTTAGTATTTCTCACAAGGCAACTTTGCTAACAATACATTATTGATCTTTGTTTATCTGAGAATATCTTTATTTCATCTTTAGTTTTGGAGGATAGTTTTGCTGGATTTTTTGTTTACGTTTGTTTGGTTTTTTTTTTTTTTTTTTTTTTTTTTTTTTTTTTTTTTTTTTTTTTTTTTTTTTTTTTTTTTTTTTTTTTTTTGTTTTTTTTTTTTTTTTTTTTTTTTTTTTTTTTTTTTTTTTTTTTTTTTTTTTTTTTTTTTCCTTTGAGCACTTTGAATGTGTCATTCCACTGCCTTCTGCTGTTCTTTTTTTCCTCTCTTAATGAAAAGCCATCTGTTAATTGTTTTGTTCATAATATATGAAGTTTTGGTTTTCTCCTGCTTTCATCGTTTTCTCTTTGTCTTTCAACAGTTTGATTATAGTATGTATAGGTGTGTATCTCTTTGTGTTTAACCTATTTGGGATTTGTTTAGTTTCTTGGATATTTGATTTAAAGTGTTTCATCGATCTGGAAACATATTGGTCATTATTCCTCATGGTTTATTTCTTAACCCTTTTCCACCTCTCTTTTGGGACTCACATTATACGTGAGTTTATACCTCTCTTTTGGGACTCATATACGTGATGTTGTTCTATGTGTCTTTGAAGCTGTGTTCATTGTTGCTCATAGTTTTCTCTCTGTTCTTCATAATGGATAATTTTTTCATTACTCTGTCTTCAAGTTCATGCATTCTTGTGCTATGTCAAGTATGCCACTGAGTTTCTCCAGTGAACTTTCCTCATTATTGTATTCAACTCCAGACTTTCCACTTGATACATTATTTCTTTATCCTTTCTGAGAATTGCCATTTGTTGATTTCTTATTGTCATGCTTCCCTTTAATTCTTGGTTATGTGTGTGTGTATGTGTACGTATGTGTATAAAACAGCTGCTTTGAAGTCTTTCACTGCCAAATCCAACTTCTGGGGTCTCCTGAAGATGGAAGAATGCTTTTATTTTTCTTTCTCCAACTATAGGTCATATTTTCCTGTTTCTTTGTCCTTCTCACATTTTGTTGTTGTTGTTGTTAAAAACTGGACGTTTTTCAATCTATTGCAGCTACTCTGGATTTTTTTTTTCTTCCAGAGATTATTTCTGATTTTTCTTATTCATTTGTTTGTTTTTTGAAGTAACTTACCTGGGCTAAATCTTTGAAAACTATCTCCCTTGCTGTGTGTAGTTGCTGGTGATTTTTTTTTTTGATTTTTATTTTTAACTTATAGCTTTTGCACCCTTCTGTCTGCCTCGCTTAGAGATCAGCCAGTATTTGATCAGAGGTGTTCTCAAATACCTTGAGTTAGTAAACCTTCTGTCTGATATCAAAGACCTTTGTGTGGGTAGAGGAGCACATTCAAAATTTAGGCATTTTCAAATCTGCCTGGCTTTTGCTTTTCCCTGGGCTGCTCGTGTTTCCTATGTGAGTACACATGGCCTTGGGGTTATCTAGGAGTCTGTGGCTGGCTTGGGCCATTTCCAAAGGCACACAGTCTCAGCCATTCTATACAACCTTCAAGATGATCATTTCCATTGTCACTGCTACTAGGCAGGGGTGTCACCCATTGATCCAAACTGAGTGAGTCCCTTCAGCCATGGCATTGCAGCTGCTGTGCCCTTCCCTACAGAGTCTCTGAGTCTCCCCAGCTGGGAGGGTGCTTTGGGAGCAGCCTGGGGCCAGCATGCTCCAGACTCACTTTTCTACCTGAAATGCAGCAGTTTTTAAGCATGAACACTTCATAGATGGTTGCATGCTCTTGGATGATTTCCAGCATGTGGAAATGGCTGATTTTGTTAATTTGTGCAGTTTTACAATTGATTTTTGGAAAGAACATTTGCCAACCCCCTCACTTGGTCACACATCAAGGTTCTATCTCCCCAGAGTGAATTTGTGACTAGGCACGTTGAGCAGAGCTGAGGGTGCTTGGAGGGATAGAGGAGGGGAAGAAGTGGCTATATATGAGGCTGTAGAAGTTGGTTGGGATAGATGAGACTTTATTTAGCAGAGAAGGAAAACGGAAGTGTCCACAGAGAAAGGGATTTTTCCCAAGTTCTTGAAGCTCAGTCAGTAGAGAGTTGACACTGGAACCCGGCCCTCCTGACTCCCAGTCCAGTGCTCTTTCCCTTCTTCCAAATTGCTTCAGCAGTTGTTGTTTTGAAGTCCAAATCCCTAGGAGTTTTCAGGATGGCAGACCCATCCATCCATCCATTGATCCATCCATCCACCCACCCATCATCCATCCTCCATCTATTATCCTTCCATCCATCCATTATCCTTCCTTCCTTCCTTCTACCCACCATCTTCTTTCCATCCATTCATCATCTGTCCATCCACCCATTATCCTTCCTCCCAACCATCCATCCATCCACCCATCCATCTTCTTTCCACCCATCCATCATCCACCATCCATCCATCCATTATCCTTCCTTCCACCCATCCACCCATCCATCCATCCATCCATCCATCCATCTTCTTTCCATCCATCCATTATCCTTCCTTCCTTCTACCCATACATCATCTTCTTTCCATCCATTCATCATCTATCCATCCATTATCTTTCCTCCCATCCATCCATCTTCTTTCCATCCATCCATCCATCATCCATTCATCCATCCATCCATTATCCTTCCATCCATCCATCCATCTTCTTTCCATCCATCCATCCATCTTCTTTCCATCCATCCATCCATCTTCTTTCCATCCATCCATCCATCCATCCATTATCCTTCCTTCCATCCATCCATCCATCCACCCATCTTCTTTCCATCCATCCATCCATCCATCCATCCATCCATCATTATCTTTCCATTCATCCATTATCCTTCCTTCCTTCTATCCATCCTCTGTTCTTCCTTCGGTCCATCCACTCATTCAATACTTATTAAGTACCTACTGTGTGCCCAGCACTGTGCTGTGCTCTGAGGCTAAGTAGAGAACAAAAACTGACATGGTTCCAATGTTATGACCTTCTCATAGTCTCAGAGTGGGACACTAGCCTCAGGAAAGGGCAAGATCAATGTTGAAGAAGTATCCCATGCTTCTCTGTTAGTCTTAATTAAGCAATATCCCTTTCAAGGGAAAACAATGAGTTTTAATTAACCTCCAAGCTAAAATCCCTCAAACGTGATTCCAAATAGTAATTTGTGGCGAAAACATTTTAAGTGTGTAAGTAGTTAAATCAAAAAAAGAAGGGGCACCTGGGTGGCTCAGTGAGTTAAAGCCTCTGCCTTCGGCTCAGGTCATGATCCCAGGGTCCTGGGATTGAGCCTCACATCGGGCTCTCTGCTTGGTGGGGAGCCTGCTTCCCCTCCTCTCTCTCTGCCTGCCTCTTTGCCTACTTGTGATCTCTGTCTGTCAAATAAATAAATAAAATCTTTAAAAAAAGAAGCTGTCATATTTAATAGTTTGGTAGCAAAAATTTTGATTTCTGAAATGAATCTCAAAGGCAGCCATACTGTGAGTTGTCTTTCAAAATAGTCATTAAAATGGAAGGCTCTGGAAACTTCTCCTCCAGACAAATCTGTAAGTCTGAGGCCCTTGGCCTTGCGTGGAGGGAACCTTACAGAACGGCGTGGTACTTAGACATATTCCAGCTGCTTGCAGCTGCCTGTGCCATGCCAAGGTGCCATCTGGAAACTGAAAAATGCAGAAAGACTCTGGAGGCTTGGTCCACATGACAACAAATAAGTGGATATTTGGAAATGAGCTTTTACACTACATCTTGAGTCATCCTCTGGGAATTCCTAAATACAACCTCAGAGGGATTAATGGAATTTTGTATCTCATCTTTCTCTCTTCCTTCCCCCCAGTCCAGGTGATCTCATTCCACAGTCATGTCCAAATCTGTGTCCCAAACTCTGATTCTGTCCCAGGCACCATTTCTAAAGGCCCCTGGAGCTTCCCTGCTGGTATGCCACCAAACGTCCCTCTGCCAGGCTCCCTTACAGGTGGGTCAGGCCATGAACCCAGGCTCTGGCCGACTGGACGTGAGAGACGGTGAGGTGACTCCCAGGTCCAACCCCACAAAATATCCCATGTGGTTCTCTGGCTTCCTCTTCTGCCACTGTGACCTTAAAGGCTAGATGGTCCAGCTGGAAGAGCCACAGTTGGAGGGGGAGACACCTGACCTGCATCAGCCTTCATGAATGAGTACAGTGTGCCTTCCTCGGGTTATTTATCCCACTGGGATTTGGGGTTCATTTGTTACTGTGGCCAGCCTAGCCTAGCCTGACTCATGGCTCCTGGATGTCCCACAGACACTTTGGAAGCAACACATCTGAAGCTGAGCATTCACCTGGTTCAGATTTGTTTCCTAACCGTGCAGTGGTGTCATGTTGTTGCAGATGCTTCTGAGTCTCCCTAGAGAGACTTCCAGGGAATGGGCCCCCCTTTTCCTCCTCCCCATTGTGCTTGCTCGCATCTTGTCTTCTCTCCCCTGGACTGATGCCGTGGCCGCCGCCGGCCTCCCTGTCTCTTTTCCAAGCTCTGGTTTTCCGGAGCTGCCAGAATTATCATTCTGAAACAAATCTTATTGTGCTGTTCCTGTTCTTGAAAGCCCTGGAAGGTTCTCTTTCACCTTGGGAGAAGGCATAAGCCTGGAGCTTCTGGACCTGGCTTCCCTCCAAGTCTTATGGTCTTGTCCTGCGTGGCCAGGCTGCTGGGCCCTCCCTGTGTGGTCAGGGGACCTTTGTCCTTTGTCCCTTGCAGGTTCTACACTTTGTGTTTTACTTCACCCAGGTCCCGGCTCATCATTCAAGACCTGCTCAAATGTATTCTTCTCTTTGCCAGCACCTCAGGCAGAATGAATTCTCCCTCTTCCTTCCGCCGTACTCAGCACATATTTCCATAATAACCTGAATTCTCCACGGTGCTCGTGGCAGTAAGCAGGAGGAAAGAACTACAGGGGCAAGAAGTTAGGGGAGAAACTGAATTTGTCAACGTCAAATGGACGATTAAATTGCAGAACTTTTCCGTTCCTTATGCACATAAGCCCGTGAGAGGGGTGGTCAGCCAGCTGTGGGGCTTAGACCACAGATGTGCTTCTGGGGAGTGCCTCCTAGGGCTCATATCCTGGAGAAGTCGTAATGTTGTCCTTCCCCTCGTTTTACAGGTGGGAAACTGAGGCCCAGTGCACATGGCTGCCAGAGACAGAGGCACGTGCTTGCTGGGGACTTAGCACTGCCGTCTGGTCCCCTGCCCACCAGCACCATGGTTACTGCTCAGCCCCCTGGGGCCTCTCCCTTCGAATGAAGATATGCCGCACCCCAGCCGGGTGCTTGGGGGATGGCGGAAGACTTCTGAGGGTTCGGTCGTGGACCATTGCCTCAGAGACGTGCATCACACACACAGACCTATGGCGGGTCATTCTGTTACTCTCCCACGTGACGACCTTCCATCAGCACGGTCCAGGTGCTCTTCTGAGCTCTGTAGAGACTCTCCTCCCCCTGCTGGACAGCCTGGGATTCTGGCTGTGACTGTTCTCAGTGGATGTGGGGAGACTGAGGCACAAAGACACTCGGTGACTTATGCATGGAGTCAGCCTTCATGCCCCAGCCTGACCCCCACTGTGAGCTCATCGCCCCCCAGCACGCACCTGTCACACACAGACCTAGGCCTTCAGCCTGGAGGGCGAGTCTGAGGAGAAGCAGGGCCCACCAGAGCTGACTATGCTTCTCCCCTCCCCCACGTCCCTCACAGATGTGTACTGGGCCCTTCCTGGGCCATGCCCTCTGCATTTGGCCTCCACACAGAGACTCTGGGCCCCTATCCTCTTTCCCAGCATCCAGGAATCCCCAGGGACGGCTTCTGTGTTGTATGTCTCTCTTAAGTCCAGCCCTCCTCTCCTGTGTGCTGCCTGCTGGAGTGACCAAAGTGGGCTCTGGCCCCTGCCGACTGATGGGGAATCCCTTCTCCCAGGGTCCACAGGGGCTACTTTCCAGGGTCTTCCCTGATAACCAAGTACCAGAAAGCTCCAAGGAGCTGAGGGCTCACTTCTCAGCAGTGGGCCTGCGCTGGTCAGAGCCGGTCACTGTCCCACTCCCTGTTGCCATAGTGCTTTATGTATGTACACAGGTGGGGAGCAGTGGGGCTCAGGGCTGGCCGCCTGGCCTGTGCCTACCTGCCACGGGGGATGGGTGGCCACTGTCACTCTGGAAACCCTGGTCTCAGTGGATGTCAGTGGAGATGATTATCAGCCCAGCCCCGTCCCAGCCTCCCAGGGTTGGGGAAAGATTGATGCACGCAGAAGACGAGGCAGAGAGGAGGGTGCCCCCGGCCTACCCCTCCCCTTGCTGCGGACGGAACCCTGGTGAGCCCCTTTGCCTTTTTGTGCTGTGCCTCTGTTTCTTCTTCCGGGAAAAGGACATGATGATGAAGCCCATCCCCTGGTCAGCTTGGGGGTCCGCACTTCACAAAGCCACTGGGGCAGAGCTGGTGTGACACCAGCCGCTGCTGAGGAAGTGTCCCCAACTTGGGCCACACTGAAGTGTCATTGACCCGCCTGCCCCCATCACTATGGCTGACTTCCCAGAGGCCAGTCCCAGGTCATCACTCGGACCCTGGCACCTCACCAGATGCTCTTGGGACCAGGAGGCCCCCTCAGTCGTCACTGTCCTGCCCCCCACCTGCCTGCACTCTGGCTCCCTGGAGCTCTGTGTCCATGTCCTCACCTGTCCCCGACTCTGCCTACCCCCGGGTCATCACCCATGCCAGTCCTTCTGATGGGAGCCCTCTTCCACTCCCTCCACCTGTTTACCTACCCAAAGATTGATTTGTTCCCTGCTGTTTCCCCGGAGCCTTGAGCTTGGCGCATGATGAGCTTTGCGCGTGATGAGCTTGGCATGTGATGGGGCTCCATGGACACCCGGTGAAAGGAAGGGGAACATGAGCCTGTCACCCAGCATCAGCCGTGCGAGGTCTGCGACTCGGGGTAGCGGTTGCCATCCCCGTCCCTCCCTGGATCCAGCCTCCTGCTTGGCGGGCCTCTCATACATGCAGGGCTGGGCTGGCCCCTGGCTGCAGGGTTGCAGGTCAGAGGAATCCCTGCCCCCACCAAGAAGTAGCCACCCCCCACCCCCTTAGAGTGTCTCATCCCCAGAGTGGCCACCGCCTTCCACCCCGTCTCCCTCCCTCTACGGATCAGAGCAGCCAGACCACCATCTCCCTGTGGGGCCTTTTCTTCCTTCTCCATTTGACACATTTCCCTCTGGCCTCCAGGTCACACTTCTGCCCCTGGCCTGAATGCATGTCCTGAGCAACCTTCCCCCCAACTTGGCACCTTCCCCATGACAACCGGATAACGATCTTTCTCCCGCAAGCTGTCCCCTCCAACCCCTTGTCATTTGCTGGAAGGCATTAGGAGACATCTCTGCAAGGCATCACAGCCCCCCACCCTACACCTGGCAGCTTCCTTACCACCCCCACCTGGTAGCTCCCTTAACCTGCAGTTTACCCTTGGCCCCTGCCCCTGGTGGCTTTCCCCCAATATCTGGCAGCAGCCCCACAGCTCTCCCCACAGCCCCCCCTTCCTAACCTGGCAGCTTCCCCAACCCCCCCACCCCTGCACCTTACTGTCCTCACCTGGCAGGCCCCCTGCACCTGGCAGCTCCCCTACATCTGGCAGCACCCCATCCCCACCTGGCTGTTTCCCCATCCCCCACTAAGCAGGTGCAAACTTCTTAGTTTTGCTGGAGGCCAGGCCATGGGCACAGCACAGGGGAGAGGCTCCCCACTGTAGAGTCTGGCCCCCCAACAGCCTGTCCCCTCAGTCTCCCTCCTGCTGGCGTCCCCAGCGTCCCCAAGAGCATTGCTCATGGAGTCCTTGACCAAGCTGAGCTTTGTCACATGTATCAATACACATTAAAATATTATCACTAGAGACCTTCGATAATTTCAAAGAGACTTTTGAGACTTTTAATGAGTAAGTGGTTGGATTAACAGTTGGAGAGGAGAAGCACTTCTCCTTTTTGGGTGGGGGACCCAGGCTGCATCTTGAAGCTAAAAGGTTTGGGCTGGGGTTCAGCGGGGGCCCCCACTCACCTCTCAGGGAAAGCTCCGTTTCCTGGGTCCAACCATGTGCCAGGCGCTTGGCATCTGGTCATTCATGGATGCTCATAAGGCCCTGCGGGGTCCATGGCATGCGTCGGCCGCTCGTGGAACTCCCAGTGAGTTTAGCGAGGGCTGGATAGTGGGCCCCAGGAGTCACTGGCATTTTTCTAAAGTTCTCCCGCGTGGTTCTCAGAGCCCAGGCCTAGAACCGCCAGGTTAGCACAGTGGCTCTCAAGCCTGGGGGTGCGTCAGAACCACCATGGGCCTCATTAGAACACAGATTCCGGGGCCCCCATCTCCTTGTTTCTGGTTTGGCGGGTCTGGGGTGGGGTCTAGGAGTTGTGCATTTCTAACCAGTTCCCATTAAAGCTGATGCTGTGTTCCAGGGATGATCAGCAGAGAACCACCGAGTCCGGCAGTGCTGGTGGGGCGATGACAGACACAGAAAGGGGACAAGTCTCCCACGGGACACCCTAGCTGGCACATGGGGATGCATCCCTTTGAGACCGTCAGAGAAATTACTGAACCCCTGTGTGCCTATACCTTCATCCTCAAAGTAGGGAAAACTGTGGCCTCCCTGTGTAAGTGCTACATAGGTACTAGATCGATGTGAGGTTCAATGAGGTCTTCCTTCTGGAACAGTCCTGGACCCAGAGTAGGCTCAAGTTCTAATTCTGATTATTTTTGTGACTGCTTCCTAAAGGATCAGTTGAAGGGTGTCCCCTTCTGAGCAGCCTTCTTCCCTCGGCCCCAGATAGGGGGCCGAGCTACTCTTTCTTCCCTGATGGCGTGGTCTACCGTGTGTCTCCCGCATCCCACTGGGGGCCCCCCACAAGCAGGGGCCAGGCGTGATGGGGGTCTGGAGCTCAGTGCCCCCCATGGAGCCTGGAAGGAGGAGGGCAGTGAGGGAGGTGGCTGGGGCTGCTTTCCCCGTCTTAGGATGTTCCTGTCGTGAGTAACCAGGCTTTACAAACCCGGAGCGTGTTTGATACCCCATACACCTGGAGCATGGGTGCCGGACCCGAGTGTCTACACACACGGGGCCTCCGCCAGCATTCACACCCCCTGCCGCCCCGGGGGGCACCCAGATGCTGCCCCGCAGTCTCCCCACACTTCTCTCCAGCAGCATGCCTGGCTGCCTCCTGTACTCTTTGCTTTCTGTACCCAAGTCCCCTGCTTTCCTGACTTGGTCACCAGTGAAGGTGAGTACAGGGGCCCAGCAGGTGCTGGAGTGGGCTTCTCTCCATCGTCCTCCCCAAGTCCCTCGCTGCCTGCCGGGGCCCAGCCCCTAAGACCTCTCCCCACCTGGACAGAAGTCTCCTAAGTGGCTTCCTGCCCTGGTCCTCACCATGGTCGGAGACACGGCTCCGAAATGTCGCTGGTCTCACTCCCCCACTTAAAACCTTCCAGCGACTTTTCAACAGCCTGTGAATACAAATCAGGCCCACTGCCTGCCTCCCCTGAATGCCCGCACCCTCGTGGGCTTGACTATGGCTCTCCTGCTCCAGCGCCCTCTGGGACTGCATTTCCCACTCTCCTCCTCTTCTGCTGCTTCTCTTTCTGGGCTCAAAGTTAACCTGGCCCCTTTGTGACTCCTTCCCCTCCATGTGGTAACCATCCGATTTTCTCCTGGGTCCTCAGTCTTGTCTGAAATGAGCCTTCCTTGGGACCTGTCTGCACAAGGACGGGAGCTCTGCGCCTGCCCCCCCCGGGCCCCCCCCCCCCCGGGAACTTACCCGTTTCCTTCATCACCTCACCGTGTCCCAGCGCCCTGCAATGTCGAGAGCCAAGTGACCTCATGGAGTCCCCACGTCTCTGAGCTTTGAATTCAGAGAAGGGCCGGATCAGTCCTGCCCTTTTTGGCCAGCCCTGCAGCCGTATCCGGGCAGAGGCAGCCAGCCGACTGTTCTGGAAGAAGCCGGGTGAGGCGTCCGCCACTCCACCCACCTTCCAGGTCTGCACTCTTCTTTCACTCAGTCGTGGACCTTCACCAAGTCACAAACAAAGTGGGCCTCGGTGTGAGCCTGCATCGGTGGCTGGTCATGCCGGTGGTGGAGAGGCTCTGTCTGAGCCTCCAAGGGGCAGCGGGCCTGTGAGCCCAGTGCGCCTGTGAGCCCAGCCCTGACCACAGGTAACCACATGGGGCGGTGGGAAGGACGCCACCGTGGGGCCGGAAAACCCGGGCTGGAATCTGATCTCTGACCCGCTCTGGCCTGGCGACCTCAGGCAGTCACCGCCTGGCAGAGTCTGGTTCCTCAACTGTGGAAAGGGGACCATCACATGCACCCCACAGCCTGGTCGTGAGAATAACCTACAACATCTCCTCCTGCCCCGGGAGCAGGGACCCTCCTCGTCCTCTGCCCCGGGCCCCGGGGACAGTGTCCAGAACAGAGTAGGTGCTCAGTCACTTGTCACAGTTTACCTTGGGGACAATGCTTAGGGGCTCCCTTTTATTAAAACAAGCGAACAGGCGGGGAGAGAGCTCTGAGCCTGTGTGGCTGGGGAGGGGCGGTGGGAACCGGGGTGTGGGGAAGGCCTGATGGGGCACCAGGTCAAAGCTGGGACATGACCCAGCCCTTTCCAGACCGCTGGCCCTGCTTTCCCCGCCAAGCACGGTCTGCCCTGTGCCTTGTTTGAAGCTTCTTTCTGGGCTCCTGTTACCCGGCTCCCAGACTTGCCTCCCTCAGCCCTGCACTGACTGGGTTCTGCTCCTTTCTGCTCCCTGGGCCAGAACACAGGTTCCCACAGCTGATGGCTTCTGCATCCCTTCCAGACCCCGGGCCTGAGCTGGAGATTTCAAGTCTGACAGGTTGGGAATTGACACCACGAAGGGGGAGGGCCAGGGCACATTCCAGGGGTCACAGCCACATCCCGCCTCCCGAGGCTGGGCACAGACAGCCATGGCCCTGGGGACGCTCTCTGTTATTGGATATGACTTCCGGCTGAGCCTGGGGTGGGGGTGGTGAGCCAGCACCAGCACACAGGACACTGGGCACTTCTCCTCTTGGGGGCCGAAGGGAACCCACACTCTCCACCCTTCCCAAATGTTTGAGGCGTTGCTCCTCTGCCTCATTCGTGGTTCTTTCTCTCTGGAGTGAAGATACCCAGCTGGGAGGCAGGTGTGGCACGGCCTCCAGATTTTTACCAGATGCAGAGGTCTCTGGGGGAAGGATGGAGACAGGCTGGCCCCCTGTCCCCTCCCCCCACCCCCGGCAGCCTGGCCCAGGATGCAAAGCTGGCCTGGCCTCAGTGAAGTTCCCACTCCCGTCCTCCTATTTTCCCTAAGGCCAATGTGGAGCACAACAAAGTCCTATTGAAATCTGCCTAAAGTAGCCCATGACCTCCGGTGGCAACTTCCTGGGCTCTGGCTCTCTGTGGCCTGCCCGGCTGTGCCCTGGATGGGTCCTTATCCCCACACCCCTCTAAATGCTTCCGCACCCAGGTGCCTGCCCTCATGTTCAGAGGCTGCCTGGTTGGGCCCAGGGCAGCCTCAGGGCCTTTGCAATGCCTAGAGAGGCCCCTAGGTGCTGTCTACACTGCCCACTCACTCTTGGGAGGCCCCTGCCTGAGAACACCTCCCCACTTCCACTCTGTCCTGGAGTTCTCTTGTCCCTAAAGGTGTTCGCTGGGGTGCGGGTCTCCCGGGCTGTCAGTGCCAGGGCCTGGCACCTGGCAGTGGTTCACCCCTGTACCCCCAGGGCCTGGAACGGTGCATGGCCCCGGTAGGTGCTCAGTGAGTACAGGAGAAAAGGGAGGGAGGAAAGGAAGAGGGCAGAGAGGAGGGCAGGAGCAGGGGAGGAAGGCGGAAGGGAGGAAGGCAGGAGAGGGCTCTGGGGCTTGGCGCTCCCCAGGACCTGGGTCCTGGCCCTGATCGGGTGGGCGCTCGCTTGGCGGGCTCGGGGCCGGCCGGCAGGTGGCGGTGCGCCCTCGGCTGCGCGGGCGGCGGCAGAGCCGCGAGTCCCCTCCTCCAGCCCGCTCCCTCCCCTCGCCGGCTCCTTTCTCTGCGCTCTCGCTCGCGCTCCCCAGCGCCCTCCCGCTCGCCGGGCCGCGGTCTCCGTCGCCCGCGCCTGCCCCGCCGCCGCCCCTCGGCGACCATGGCGCCCCGGGGGCCCCCGCGCGCCCCGAAGGGCCCCGGCCCCGCCGCTCGAGCCCCGAGCCCGGGGGCGCCGCCGCCGCCGCCGCGCTCGCCGCGCTCGTGGCAGCTCCTGCTGCTGCTGCTGCTGCTGGCCGCCTGCGGGGCGGCGGGGCGCTCCCCCGAGCCCGGGCGCCTGGGTCCCCGCGCGCTGCTGACCCGGGTGCCGGCGAGCCCGCCCGCGGGGCGCGCGCTGCCTGGCGGCGGCGAGGACGGGCAGACGCGCGGCGTGGAGCCCGGCTTCCCGGGGCTCCGTCCCGCTCCGGGTCCCGGCAAGGACGGCGCCCCCGCCGCGGGCCAGGGGCGCTGGGCGCGGGCGGCTCCCGGGGCCGGAACGGCTTCGCGGGCGCAGGTCTCGCTCATCAGCACGTCGTTCGTGCTCAAGGGGGACGCAACGCACAACCAGGCGATGGTGCACTGGACGGGCGAGAACAGCAGCGTAAGTGACCTCCGCGCGCCCCCCGCGGCCCCTGCCCCGGACCCCTCGAGCCCCCACTTCCGGACTGCCCCGCGGTCACCCCGGGCGTTCTCGGAGACTTGGGGACGCGAGTCACCTCGGCGGCGCCCCTACTGGACTCTGGCCACGGGTTTCTTGGGGGAGAGGTCCCCAGACATGTGAGGACCCTGCCTCACAGGGTTCTGGGACCCCGAGCCACCTCGGAGGCGCCCCCAGTGGCCTCCCGATCCCAGGTTACGGCGTGGGGGTGTCTCCCGAGGCTTCGGAACCCTGGTTACCTAGGGTCCCTCCCGGTCCTAAAGGACCGCCCCAACTCGGTGTTGCGCCAGGACCGCTCTCAGACTCCACCCGGTCCGCTCAGCGTTGTGTTCTGGGATTTTGGCTGCGGGAACCTCTCCACCCAGGTCTGCCCGGGACCCCGCTAGTGGTCTACCCTGGAGCGCGCTCCACGAGCTCCAGGAATTCCGCGGTCCGCTCGGCATGGGATTCTGGGACCCCCTGTCCGGATTCCCCTAGTGCGACCCGGGGCTGCACCTGGAAGCGCAGGGACTGTGGCCGCAAACTCCCCGCCCTCCCTCCACCTTCCCGCGTACTCTGGAAGTTGGACTCCCCAACCCTGGCCACATCTATTAGGGTCCTGGGTGCCTCCTTCCTCCAGCGCTGCGCTGTGGTTCCTATCCCTCTGGATCCCTCTGGATATCGGCCCGTTCCCTTTTTTTTTGTTTTTTGTTTTTTTTTTTTTTTGGTAGTTCTTGGGGGTTGGCTCTCATATTCTTCCCTGGGGAGCTGCCTTAGCCTCCTTTTTCCCCTAGGGCAGATGACCAATGGTCAGGCATGGGTCGTCTCCCAGCAGCTCTGGTGGGTTATCCCTAGTTTGGGAAGAGAGCAGGGAGGTGGCAGCTGTTATGTGTGTGTGTGGGGGCTGTTGTGTGGGGAGTAGAGATGGTACTCTCCGCTTACTCCCTGCCATCGGTGTTGACCTAGGTCTCCCCAGAGGCTGACCCCCACCCCCGCAGTTCTTCTCTTGGACAAAGTTCCGAGGAGGCAGCATGGGGCCAGCACCCCTGCATGCTTTGGGAGTGGAGGGATGGGCATCTGTGAGCTTACTTACCCAGGAAAGGGGTGTAACATGGGCTCCAGGCGCTTTTACCTTTCTCTGGTCCCGCTGGGCTTATGGGGGTGGGGGCAGGGCAGATTCTACCAGAGAAGGGAGGGGTGGGGGTTGAACATGTTGGACACCCTACGGCTTCTCCAGCCGAATCCTGGGGCAGCGCATCCAGGGGCAGCACTGGCTGCGCCTGATTGGTCCAGAGCCCAGGGCCCTGCCGGTCCCCCACGGGGTCCTTTCTGCCACCTCCAGTCTGACTAGAAGCCTTGGGTGGAGGTTGGGGGGCTGTTGAGTTGATGCCCAGGAGGCCAACAGGGGGCGCTCAGTGAGCCAGGTGGAGTGGGGGTTGGGGGAATGGTGCCTGTCCGAAGGTAGCAGGCTTCCCTCTCCCTTGAAGAGCCCTAGGAGATGGTCCCTGTCAGCATGGTGAGAGCCGGGGCGGACCCCAGCTCTTGATCACTCCCCATCCTGGTGGACAACCCTCCTCCCCCCCCCCCCCCCCCCCCCCCCCCCCCCCGTGCTCTGTGCTGTAAGCTCTGATTTAGGGACCTAAAGGTAACTAGGAACCCAACATTTCCGGGAACACGTGAGCATTTAAGGTCATTCCCTAGAGTCCCATTGTCTCAACTAAGCCCTCCACCCCACTGGCTGAGGGGGATGAATCAGCTGCTGACCTAATCCCTAGGTCATTTTCCCTTCCTGGGTCGGGTGGAGAGGTGGAGGTGGCAAAAGGGAGAGGGAGGTGCTCAGGGGTGGATCCAGCACCTTCAGGACTCACCTGCTCCCAGCACCCACCCCAGCATGAGTACAGAACCAGAGGGCTGCTCACCTTCCTTGGGAGGGAGTGAGGAGGGGTTGGGCCTGTGGGGCTGGAGTTCCGGGGTGGGGGTGGGGAGCATCAGAGGAGCCTCCCTGATTTTGCTCCCTGGGGACTCAGGCTCAGGTGCGTGACTGCTTTGTAACTAGGTGGCTTGTATCCTGGCTGCTGGAGAAGGGGGCTTGGGAGGGGAGGGGATCTGGCTTTTCTTTGGTGGGGGAGAGGCAAGAGGTCCAGAATAGGAGAGGTGTGTTAAAGGCTGGATCTCTCCTCTGGCCCCCCCGCAAAGGGGAGGACAGGGATAGCATGTAAAAAGCCAGGCCCAGCCTGGCACTTAGCATACACTTAGGAGGCAGAAGCCAGAAGTACCTTATTCCCATCAGGGAGTGTTGTTGGAGCAGCAAAGAGAAGGCAAGCTGCATGGAAATGTTGACCCAGGCATTTGGCTCCAGCACCTTCTCACTTCTGCTTCCCTTCTCCCGCTCACCCATCCTCTGGAATGGGATGTTGAGGCCAACTGCATTCTCTCTGGAAAAGCAGGTCACCTTCTGGCCTGGGGATCAGGTGGTGCATTAAGAATTTCACCTTGCCTGGGGAAGGCTCATATGGAAAGGGAAAGCCGAACCAAGTGCTTACATGAAAATGTGTTTCTAATTGTTACTTGTTCAGTGCACAGGTGGCATTGTTTTCTGGGCACGTGAAGAAGGTCTTAGAAATGTGCTTTGTACCCTCTGTTCCTAGCGGGCAGCCACGGGCCGAGATCTTAGCAGAGGCATTCTGCACTTGGTTTTGCCTGCACTTGAAGGCACGATTGGCTACAACAGGGAAGAAACAAACTTGAGGCCGATTTGCAGAGCGGAGCCTTTCACAAATTTTATTTCGCTCAGTGTGTCTGGGTAAGGAGACCCCGGAAACTGTTCTTTGCAGATGTGGCCCCCAGCGGCAGAGGAAGTGTTCACTCTACTGTAGCAGGTGTTTTCAAAAATTAAAAAAAGCGTTTGCTGAGAGGGATAGACTTTCTGAGATAGTGTTTTTGAGCGTCTGCGAGAAGGAGTCACGGGATTGCAAGAGACAAGCCCTTGTCGAGCACTGGGAACCTGCGTGCCTTTTCCTTCCCACGGCCTGATTTCTTCCGGCTCCCATGGAGATAGGGAAGCCGGCTTGCCTGGAAGTGCAAACACTGCCTTTCCATCTGTGGAGCCGTAGAAACGAACGGTTAAATGAGCTAAATGAACGTTTTATCGGAACCACGGGGCGTTGCCTTTGAGGGATCCAGGAGGGGCTTTGCCAGGAGGCTCCAGGTTTTGCTTCTCTTGAGCTGCTTCTTCTATGTACTGCTTAGCTGTGGCAGGGTGTGGCACTTGAACGAGCTTTGGTGACTTCGCGGCACTTAGACGTGAGCTTGCTGCGACTCCACCTAGTTGGTTCAGTGTTGTCCCCGCTATCAGTAGATGAGCACCACTCCCTGTCCCCCGCCGTCCCCACCCCCTCCCCCGTTTTGCACATTTGCACCGTGCTGTGCCCACAGGGCTTGGGATGTCCATCGGACATGGGAGCTGTGTACAGAGGTAATTCTGAGCTGGTCATCCACATTCTCTGCTCCGGGGTCTCTAGGATCCAGATATTTGTGTCTCTTTTAGACCCAGGGAGCCAGAGCTCCAGATAGAGGGTGTGAATTGGGTCATGACAACTTGCCAGATGTCACATTCCGGGAGGGCGGGTCCATTAGTGTGCTCGGGCACACTCAGGCAGCCCAGACCGGGCAGCTTCAACGACAGAAGCGTGTTTCCTCCCAGGTCTGGAGGCTGGGAGTCTGAGGTTGGTTCCCTCACGTGGTGGTCCTCTGTGCGTGTCTGTGACCCGATCTCCTCTTCTTCTGAGGACCCCCGTCAGATTGGATCAGGCCCACCTGACTGGCCTCACGTTCACTTAATTTGAACCTCTTTAAAGACCCTCTGAAATACAGTCCCAGTCAGAGGGACTGGGGATTGAGGACTTCCACATATGAAGTTTGTGGAAGGGGCCCCAATTCAGCCCACAGCGGCGGGGAAGGGGTCTCTCTTACCCTTTTGTTCATGGAGTGTAATGTGGATCTCAGGGTGGTCCGGCAGGAGAGAAGGGAGGGACACCAAAGGTAGGGTATGAGGGGCAAGTGCCATCTTCCCTTGTGGGGAAATCAGGGGAGGCTGCCTGGAGGAGGTGGTATCAGAGTGGGCCTAAGGAACGACTAGGAGAGGTGTAGGAGATGGAGAGGATTGCTCAATGGGGAGGAACAGCTTGGACAGGCTCTGAGATGTGGAAATCTAAAGGTGTGTACCTGTTGTGTAAAGACCGTGGATGCATTGTGCATAGACATGGATCAGAGGGAAGAAGTTTGGGAAAAACAGGTCGAAGTCAGCTCCTCAGGGAACCTAACATGAGGCTGGAGAGCCCATGGGGACGGGATGAAGTGGTGGCTTTGTTTGGTCTGGTCTGGTTTGGTTTGAAGGTTAAAAGCTTTTCTTTAGAAAGGCCAAAATGATTGTGGGCTAATTGGAACAGCTAGGTTGCGCAAGAAATGACTTGAAAATCCCCTTTCCATGTTCCCAAAGAGTTGATTCTGTTATATGTGCTTTATTCTTCCTGTGGACCTCCGACCTCAGGGGGGGTCAAGCAGAAATAAGGCTTAGGCTCCCTGCCATTGTCGCCGGGCTCCGGGCAAGGTGCTGGACCCCAGAGAAAACCAGCAGGTTACTGGGGATGGTGCCTGGGGAGGTCGAAGCTATGGAGTGATCCCAGTTCCTGCCACAGGGTCCCCTCCACACCATGGAGAGGGACCTCTCAGGTGACCATGTGCTTTTCTGTGTATCACAGGGAGCTGGTGGGATTTGTCACAGAGACGGTGGTGGTGACGGACACATGAGCCTCAGTGACTGCTGGTGTGGGGTTCCCTGGCCTCATCCTTCCTGGCAAGGGAGATCTTGGGCAAACTGACTCAGCTGGGTCTTGCCATCTTGGAGCCTGGCTGGGAAGCCTTGCTTTGGGCCTGCTTGGCACCTGAAGGAGGTGGTCCTTGTGCTCCAAGGCCTGGCCTACAGCAAGCATGCAGGAAGCTACGTTGGGGTACCATCTGAGCTTCCGCAAGCACCAGGGTGGGAGGGGGCTGGTGTATAGCAATGGGGGCTGGAGGGGAGGCTTCTGGACAGAGGCTCGGAGGTGAGACTGAGGCCCAGGCCGGACCCTGGAGGGGCAGAGGGAGGGAAGGGGGTGTGAGAGAGCTTTCCAGGTGAGGATGGACGGGCGGTGGCAGCCCCTTGCTCTGCAGGCCTCTCCCTTTCCCAGGGCCCTGCTGGCTTCACGGTTACTGGTCGGCCTCCAGCACACGACCCCGAAAAGACCTTCTCCTCAAGCACTTGTAGGTTCTCGAATGAACAGGTCCAAATCCAGTGACAGAGCTGACTTGCGGCCTGTGTCTGATGCCACGGTTTCTTAGAGGCCAGCTGGGTAGCTCCAGGGCACAGGGTTTCACGTTCAAGCCCGCTGAATGCTCCGTGTGTTATTTTGGAATTCCAGCCCACCACCGTGTGGGCCTCCCGGCAGTCCGGGGTTGGGGACTGGACTGGAGGGAGACGTCTGGCCCACGGGAGGCTGAGCTGTGGCTGTGTGGCACGTCGATGGTGACCAGTGGCCACCTGGGGCGAGGAGCAGATTGGGAGGCAGAGCTTGAAGGCCCAAGGCGAGGCATGGGGGGCCTGCAAAGCCCCAAGCACTAGGACAGAGAAAGGACATCCATCAGTCAAGAAGCCGGGCTTGAAGGCAGAGAGATGGCCCCATTAATAAAGTTCCTGAACACGTTGTACAAATATACTTTTACTTTAATAAAGTGGCTATTTAATCTGTAGTTGCATGAGAGTTCCTGAGAGTGTTTTAAAGAGGTCATAAATTAACTCCATCCTTCTGCCGGCCCCTTCGGAGAGGAGTGTGGCCCAACGCTAGGGCCTTCTGGAGGGTTGCCTTTGTGTTTAATTCTGATTTTATTTTTATCTGTTGGAGGCAGGCTCAGGCCCTGGAGCAGGGGTACGGGGTTGGAGTGGTTGGAAAATACTCTGGGAGGAGGCCGAGTCCCTGCGCCTTTCTCGGTCAAGAGAGACCCTGAGGGGGAACTTGGCCTTGCCTTGTGTTTGGGGTATCTATCCTTTTGCCTCCAAAGACAGAGTTATTTATAGAATCTTACTAATGGCCTGTTTCATCCTCACCCCTCCTAAAGCCCAGTGTTGTGAGTGCTTCGTGGAGCAGGGGTGCCGACGAGCCGTGATGCCGGGCCACTGGCACTATTCCCGGCCACTGTCCCTAGGTTTGGAAGCCCCGGGAGCAGGGAAACCCAGGACCCCCAGGCCTCCATCTGCAGTGTTTAGAGGCTCGAAGGCAAGCACCTGATCTGTTCATAGCCTGCTCTTTTGCTGCGGCAATCCCGTGAAAGCCGTGCACTGGGCCGGAGCTGGGCTTCTGCACAAAGAGGAAATACCATATAAACGTGAAACGTGCCCAGGGCTGGGGTTCCCCTATGTATGATCTGCTCGCTTGCACCCCAAGTCTTCCTAGAGCCACGACCCTCTGGGCCTCAGGTCAGCAGGTCCGTGGGTGGTGGACGGTGGGGGCCCTGTGCTCGCTGGTACCTGGTAGGTACACGCGTACCCTGACCTGCTCCGGCTTCTCTGGGAAACTGAGGCTTGTTTCAGCCTCCCGGGGAGCGGGTGGTGGGCACACACCCACCAAGGGCAGCAGCGACATCTTTTTAACTTGAGCCCTGTGGCTTGGGGACCCTTCACACAACGTGTCTTATGCTCATCCTCTTCATCCCAACTCCGTTGCGTTTGTGGTCTTCAAAAATTAATAGGGATCCTCGAGCGTGTGGAGGGATCCTCGAGCGTGTGGAGGGATCCTCGAGCGTGTGGGCTCTTGCAGGAGGACTGAAGGAAAAAGGAAACCTCGGATGCTCTTTGGAGATAGAAAAGTTCCTCCCCATTCCGCATTTCTGTAGCAGTCAGTGACTGTGTTTGCACAGAACGTTACAATCTTTTAATTAGTTTCTTCTCAGACCACCTTGAAGATCTTAAAATAACACCGTTCTCCTTCCTTGGTAATTTTTTTGCAAAAGCAGTTAATTTCCTTGCAGCGCGGAGCTCGTCTTGACTTCAACAGGGCACACATCCCTCGCACAGCGCCATTTCCCTATGCTCGAGATAAATTCAGTTGGAATCAAAGTATAAAAACAATTGCTTGTCATTTACATAGGGCTCCTGATGAGTAATAATGAAGTTAATAATCCGGGGCCCCACTGATGGGCTCATTGCTGTGCCGGGCGCCTCACCTGCCTTCCCTCCGCTAGCCCTGCAAAGTTGACATGATTATCATACCCACTTTCCGGACAAGAAAAGTCAGGTTCACGGCCACACCGGGGTGAGGGGGGCTTGCCCAAAGCCACACAGCTAGTAAGGGTCCGAGTTGACATTTAATTTCTTTTCCTCTTAAGCCTGAGTGGTTTTTTGTTTTGTTTTGTTTTTTGTTTTTAGTTTTAGTACAAGAGATATATTTTCTTTTTTCTTGATTATTATTTTGAAATTCTAAATGGAAGTATTGTAAAAGTTACCGTCATTACCACTGGTAGGTGTCTGGTTCAGGGACTTTAAGCCACCAGCGCCCTCCGTCTCCAGAACTCACTCATTTTTCTCAAATGGAAACTCTGTCCCCATGAAACACTAGCCCCCCGTGTCCCCTGCCCCCAGCCCCTGGTGCCCGCCTGCTGTTCTGCTTTCTGTCTCTATGAACTTGATTCCGCTGGCAGATCTCACGTAAGTGGAGATGTACATACACACGTCGTCTTTTTGTGACTGGCTTATTTCGGGAGCACAATATCCTCCAGGTTCATCCAGGCGGTAGCAGGTGTCAGAATGTCCATCCTTTCTTAAGGCTGAATAATAAATAGTCTGTTGTCTGAGTGGACCACATCTTCATCCGTCCGTCTGTCTGTCTGTCCATCCAGGGGCACTGGGGGGCTGTTCCTACCTTCCAGCTGCTGTGAATCACGCCGCTGTAATCCTGGGTGTACAGATACCTGATCGAGTCCTCGTGTCCATTTCTTCTGGGTGCATACCCAGAAACGGGCCTGCTGAGTCATGTGGGAATCCTGGGTTGGTTTTGTGGTTGAGCCCGAGGTCTTAACTGGAGCAGAAATTGCTCTTATGTCTGCCTTGAGTTTTGCCGGCCTGCCCGTTAGTTGCATGACTGCAATCCCCCAAGAAGCCCACCGCCCGTGTTTCTGGAAGAGAACTGTCGACCGTGTTAGAGGCGGTCCCGCGTCTAGAGAGGACCTGGCGGCGAGACTGTGTGTGGGAACGGCTTTTGTTTCTGCGTTCTTCCAATAATCCTGGATTCTGCCAGCGCGACCCAAGGGAGGGGCTGTTGCTCAGAGCCGGGGAAAATCAGCTCTGTCTGTGTTGCAAAGTCAGAAGGAGGCCGGCTGGTTCGCAGCCCAGCCAAGGAGGGGGAGGAGGAAGCTGGCCGGGGCGATGCGGTCCTGAAGGCTGGTGGTGTGCATTTTAAGTTCAAGCTTGTTCCGCTTCCTCCCTGCATTTAGGAGCTTTTCCCTATTGACTGCCTCATTGGCCGGTGAAATAATTCAATTTTCCCTCCGTAAAAATAAAGCACTCAATAAAATATCTCATGTTTTTCTCAATTTATTCCTATCAATCCCGCTTAACCCCATCCAAGTTCATTTTCTTTTTTTTTTTTTTTTTTTTAAAGATTTTATTTATTTATCTGACAGAGAGAGAGAGAGATCACAAGTAGACAGAAAGGCGGGAAGAGTGAAAGGGGGGAAACAGGCTCGCCGCTGAGCAGAGAGCCCGATGCGGGGCTCGATCCCAGGACCCCGGGATCATGACCTGAGCTGAAGGCAGAGGCTTTAACCACTGAGCCACCCAGGCGCCCCCCAAGTTCATTTTCTGATTTATCTTTGGACCGTGGGATGGGGCTTCTGGGGGTTGATTCCTGCAGCAGCTCTGCCTCTGTGCTTTGAGGGGGCTGCTGTGTGCCTCACTCGCTGTCAGGCGCTGTGGGCCGCCCCCCAACGCCCACTGAGGGGCTTCCTGGCTCTGGCGGCCTGGTTCGGGGGGTTCTTAGCTCTCTCTGTGCCGTGGACGGCCCTACTCCGAGTCTGGAGGAGCCCATGGGACTTTGTCAGGATGTCGTTTTAATAATGAGCATAAAAGAAAATCTACAGCATTCCAAGGAAATCAGTTCTATGGCAATGTAGTTAGTGAAATACTGAGTTGAATTTCTTTACCAACATAGTAAAGGAGCCAGCAGAAGGCAGAGGCTCATATGTGTGTAGGAGTAACAGTGACGCGAGGTAGGCCATGGTCCGTGGAAAGAGGGGAGAGACAGACCCTGTGGGAATGATTTTCCCGGCTCCCTGTGTACTGTGTTCCCCAGGCTCCAGCCCCTCCTTGGCCTCCCAGGCCCCGGAGCCTCTGGGTTTTTGTCTGCTTGTTCTCTGCTCTCCCTCAGTGCCTGGTGCGTAGTAGATGCTCAGTGAAGCCTTTGAGTAGGAGAGGAGTGACAGTCCTAAAGGGTGCCAGAGCCCAGAGGCCCAGCCCACTCCCCTGTTGGGGAGTGACAGGGCTGAGGCCCCCTGTTCAGCTGCCTGCTCTTTGAAGCACTAACTACTCCCCACCCCCGAGCAGAAAGGTCATGCTGGCTTCCTGGAGACATGGAGAGGTCTCTTTCCTGTCCGAGACGAGGCTGAGAGGAGAGCTGTCCAGAAGCTTCTGACTCATGGCAGTGGCTGTGTGGTCAGGCCCTGGTGCCACCAGGTCTCCTGCCTTTGCCCTTTGGTCAGGAGCCAGGGCGCTCTGGTGAGAAGGCACCTGCTCCGGAATTAGGGGCTTTAAATAGCACCCCTGGTTCCAGCCTCATTTCATGGATGTGAGACAAAATGTCCGGGAGATGGCTGCACTCAGCTTCTGGACCAAGACTGGGTGGGCTAGTGTGCTGTCTCCAGCAGAGCTGGCCCAGGACATGGCTCTGGAGCGGCGGGAGCACTGGCTCTGGAGTGACAGGAGCATTTGCTCTGGAGAGGCTCTGGAGTAGCGGGAGCACCAGCTTTGGAGCAGCAGGAGCATTAGCTTTGGAGTGGCGGGAGCACCGGCTCTGGAGCGGTGGGAGCACTAGCTCTGGAGTGGTGGGAGCATCAACTCTGGAGTGGCAGGAGCACTGGCTCTGGAGAGGCTCTGGAGTGGCAGGAGCACCAGCTTTGGAGTGGCGGGAGCACTGACTCTGGAGCAGTGGGAGCACCAGCTACTGGTGGCCTGAGTACCCTTCTCTGGTACCTGCGGCCCGTCCATCTTGCTGCCAGCAGCTCTGCACTGGACGGTCCCTTGGGCCGGCTCCCCGGAGGAGTGGCCTCGTTCTGTCACTCTCATATGTCGTGTGTCCCCTTCAAGGTGTCATCTTTGGAGGCTGGGGTGCTGGCAGCACCACCTTACTGTGCCCCCCTCCCCCCACCGACATGCAGCACACAGAGCCCAGGGGAGCACACACCATTTGGTGTCCTATGTCCTGGTCCCCACAGTGACTGCTGGGACCTGCGCCTGCCCTGGGGCACAGGAGGAGATTGCTGGTGTGTGCAGAAGCTGGGGTCAGAGGGCGAAGCTGGAACCCACTGAGCAGATGGCGGGGTTGCCCGTCTGAGCCAGGGGGTCCGATGTGGGTACGTTTCCCTGGACGGTTGGCTCAATGTCGGCTGCGCCAGGCCCAGCAGTATTCATGAAACATGGGGGCTCCGAGAATCCGCTTGTACAGAGAATTTCTCATTGATGGCTGGCTTTTCACAAGTTTCTTGACGTGAATGACTGCCTGGAATGCTGTCTTCTTAAGAGCAAGTCAGAGTTTCTTTCCATCCTGTCCCAGGCGAGCAGAGGCCTGGGCTGGCACAGGGAAATCCAAAACCTGCGGCCCTCGGGGCTGGTCTGGCTGGAGGGAGTGTTGGCGCCGCCTTCCCTAAGATCTCTCTGCTTCCCGTCTGCACCCCTCCTCCCCCGCCCCACCAGGCCAGCCCTGGACAGTCAGCAGCGCCCTCTCTGACACAGAAAAAGCAAGAAGGACTGGGGCGCCTGGGTGGCTCAGTGGGTTAAGCCTCTGCCTTCAGCTCAGGTCATGATCTCAAGGTCCTGGGATTGAGTCCCACATCGGGCTCTCTGCTAGGCAGGGAGCCTGCTTCCCCCTCTCTCTCTGCCTGCCTCTCTGCCTACTTGTGATCTCTCTCTGTCAAATAAATAAAATCTTTA
Source organism: Mellivora capensis (assembly GCA_004024625.1). Lineage (NCBI taxonomy): Eukaryota > Metazoa > Chordata > Mammalia > Carnivora > Mustelidae > Mellivora > Mellivora capensis. The sequence continues at coordinate 348,008 of PISX010000140.1, read as the reverse complement.
AAAAAGCAAAAAAAAAGCAAGAAGGACGAGCCCTGGACTCCGAGGTGGCCTTGTCCCCGTCTGTCCACCCAGCCTGTGGCCGCCTCACTCCTCGGGGGTATGGATGGAGGAGAAGGGGGCCGTCCATGTGTCACGTTGGGGAAGGAAGAAAATCGCCCTCAGTTTTCCAGGGAACAGGGAGTCCTGCCTTCCAGATGGCCTCTCAGTGCATGCTGTCCACTGAGAAGTTCAGGGAAGGGTCGTCAGGGCAGGGCCTTGGCAGCACCGGGCTGGAGGCAGGGTCCGTCTTCTGCCCTCGGCTCCTCCTCTCTCTCCTGGGGACACATTTCCTGGGGGGCCCCTCCCTGTGGGCCGGGCTTCGTTCTTGGCATGGCAGCAATGGACGTCCTTCTGAGCCGGCCATCAGAGACTGCCCGCCCGTCTCCGGGCTCAGCTGCCTCCACAGCGCCGGAGCCAGGGGAGGAGCCCCACCTGTTCGTGCCTATGGCTCACAAGACCTCATGTGATAGTCCCCGAGTTGCCTGTGGCCCCAGAGCAGCGCTTGGGATGGCTGCTTTAAGGATGAGAGGCTGCAACTCTGTCTGGGGCCAGCAAGACCCTGGGGCTGGGCTTGACCTCTTCTGTGTCTCCTTCAGGGTCCCCAGAACTTTTGTGGGGATGAATCCCCTTGTCACCCGGCTCATTGGTGGCTTCTCTCTAGTCCCATCGAGGAGCTTGCGACCATGCCCAGGTCTGGGGTCTTGGGAGCACTGAGAGGGCTCTGCGAGGCTGACTGGCCGTGTGAGCTCACCTGGCTGGGGGATGGGCAGCGTGGAGGGTGGCCCCGTCTGCCTCCACGTCTTTCCCCCAACACAGCATGAGCCTCACCTGCTCCCTGGGCTTCCACACGCCCACTGGCTCCTACCTGTCCCTGACCACACTCAGGCCCTCTTCACACCCACGGCCCTCCACGGGGCTGACACCTCTGCTCTGCTGCCTCCTGGCTACGAGTGGCCCTGGCCAGCTGATTACCTCACGCGGTTTTCTTTCTCCTCCTTAAGGACAGTAATGAGCTCGTCCGTGACCTTGTAGACCGAAGGCCTATGTAAAGGGCTGGCCTGGGTGCTGGGCCACTGGCTTCTGCCCAGGGTGCCCTTCCTCATCCCTGCTGCTCAAGCTGGCCCCCCTCACCCCTGCCACACTGCCCCATCCTTCAGGAATGTGGTCCCTCACCCTGGGCCTCACTGCCCTCCTTCTCCGAGGCTCCTAATGCCTTCCTGCATACCTCTGGGGTTGGCTGGCCCATCCTGGGGGGGGCGGTTCTCTGGGGCGCAGTGGTGTAGGGCCAGAGGCCCCCCCTGCCGGAAGGGAGCCTGCCAGAGAGTGAGAGTGGGGTCAGCAGTGAGGCCGGCTGGAGGTGCTTAAGCCCCAGGCTCAGCGCCCCCCAAGAGTGGCGGCTGAGCCCCACCCCTGGCTGGTGTGTGGGCGCCGATCCACGAGTTTGGGGCCATTTCCAGTCTGGGGTTTGCTGGAATCCGAAGCTCCCCCCGAGGCCGACATCAGCAGATCTTGTTCTCAGTGAGATGGGAGGAAGGCAGAATGCCAGGGTGACCCCCCCACTTGTCAACGACCCCCAGTTTTATTGACCTTGGCCTGAATTCGCACTTCCCTCTTCCCTCACAGGGACTTCGAGAGAGTGGGTTTGAATGGTTGATTTGCTCATCCGACCGAGAGCATGGAGAGTTCTGGGCCCCACCTGCCGCCGGGTGGAAGGACCGACATGGCCAAATGAGGTGCCATCCCTGCCCGGCGAGGGGACGGACGATGAACTGGGGACACAGGGCAGGAGTGGGTGAGAGGCTGCCATGAAGGAGCAGAGCACACAGGTGTGTGTGGGGTCTCTAACTGGAGTGGGGGAAGCAAGGGCCTGTGTGAGTCAGTGGTCAGGGAGGGTGTCCTGATGGAGGGGATGGCATTTCCCTGAAGTCTGTTGGGGTTTCAGCAATGCTGTGTGGGGCTCTGTCCTGCTTTGGACCTGGAAGGAGTGTGGGGGATGGTGGCTGGGCTGCTCGTGCTGCTTGTCCTCTCCCAGGCAAGCCCCCACCCCATGATGGGGTACACGGTGCCCACCTCATCATGATATCTTGGGCCCACGTTGAGACAATTCATGTAAACACTGGTCACCAAGCCCAGTGCCCAGGAATGGGGCCCAGGGACCTGCTGCCTGCTGACTGCATCGGTCATTCCTGGACCTACCATGAAAAAGGCATTTGGGGGATGCGGGGTGGGGGATGGTCCACTAGCCCACGGGACGGGTGCACACAGGACTCTTCCAGGAGCTCCTGCTGCTTGGTGGACACTGGGAAGGTTTATGGCAGGGCTGAGTCCGGGCGGCAGACTCACCTGTGTGAGAAATTTCTCGTGTCTGTAGTTCTTCCTTTAGTCAGTACATTCTGGGTCCCTGTCCTCCTCCCAGGGGGCAAAACTGGCCCCTGAGCCTCCCCACCTGGAGAAATTTTGGAACGTTTCCCAGAGGTGGTGCTCGGGAAAGGAAGAGGAGGGAGGGAGGGCATCTAGGTGGTGGGAACAGCAGGGCACAGACTCACGGAAGAGCCTAGAAGGGAGGGTCCTCGGGCAGAGCCAGGAGTGGCTGCCGGGCCTGCCACTTTCCTACTTTTTGTTCTGGCGCCTTCTTCTTCTTCTTTTTTTTTTAGATTATATTTATTTATTTGACAGAGATCACAGGTAGGCAGAGAGGCAGGCAGGGGTGGGGGGGGGTGGGGACAGGCTCCCCGCTGAGCAGAGAGCTCAATGCGGGGCTTGATCCCAGGACTCTGAGATCCTGACCTGAACCGAAGGCAGAGGCTTTAACCCACTGAGCTGCCTAGGCGCTCCTGTTCTGGCGCCTTCTTAAGGGCGTTGTGTCTAAGGGCATACTCCTGAGTGCCTACGCGTCCCACCCACTGGGAAGCAGTTCAGGAGGCGGAGGGGCGTGGGTGAATGCTTGAGACACTGTTGGCTAATCCTTAATCCCTTTTATTCCGTTCCACCTGGAAGAAAGCAGAATGGCATTTTTTTCTGAGCGGTGCAGGGAGATAATGAAGGGTGTCTGTTTCTGCATAATTCTGTCAAGAATGTTCCCAGGCTTCTGCATGGGGAAGTCCCCTTCCGTGGCCTGAGTCTCCAGGGCTCCCCTGCCTGGAGGGCCTGTCTCCCCGTACCTCCACTTGGAGGCAGAGGGCAAAGAAGGGGGCAGAGTGCAGGGGATGCTGGGGGGTGACAGCTTTCGGGTCTTTGCCTACTCTCCCTTGGCCCTCCCAGCTTCTCTTCCTACCCCAACTGGGCTGCACCGTCGGCACCATGGGGTTTCACCTGACTGTGTTCCAGCCAACTGGTCAGACCTTCCTGCCCAGGCTGAAGGGGAGGTGAGTTTGGGGTGCCTGTTCCTATGTCCGCCCTTACGCATAGCTCCTGCAGTGCTGTGCGAGGAAGGGAGTGTGTTAAGCAGGGTTCTTGATGACAAGTCATAGAAACCTGAAACCAAGGTGCTTAAGTGAAAAGTAAAATCACAGGTCACAGATCCAGGAAGCCCAGGGTAATGACTTCAGGCCTGGCTGGCTCCAGGGGCCCTGTGGTTGGCCCCAGGCCCTCTGTCTCCATCTCCGTGTTTGGGCTCTGCTTCCCTGTGTGTTTGCTTCCTTCTCCAATGGCCCACTTGGGTCGGGGGTCTGTGAGAAGCTGAGGCTAGGCCCCCGGTGGTTCTCAGCAGGATTCCAGAGCTCACACATCTGACCTGCACCCATCATCCCTGCTGGAGGGCTGACATGCTCTGAGCGCCAAGCCCAGACCCCGTGCCCAACCCTCGAGGTGCATACACTGAGGCTAAGTGGGAGCGTTTCTGGGGGGCACCCTACAGGGGGCACGTGGGGAGCTGGAAGGGGGCCGGGCTGCACCCTCGGTCTCCACTGGCTTTGTGGGCGGAGGGTCATGCTCCCACCTTGGGAGGGCACCTGGCACCGTCGCATGGCATCCCTTCCCCTCTCCCAAAGCCCCCGCCTCCCAGAGTGTCATCTCTACCTCTGTTCGCAAGGACAAGGCCAAGATGGCCTCCATCACCTTGCTTTTGATGGTTTACTGTCTGTTGAAGCCCCACATCAGGTTGTCCAGGGCCACTTGGCTCTGCTTGGGGCTGTGTCCACCTCCATAGAGCTCAAGAGTGAAAGAGGACCTCCCTGCATCTGACCCCGGGATGGCTGGGCTGCTTCTTGGCCACTTGCCCTGTGGGTTTCCTGGGGCAAGGCTGGTGGGCAGAGCTTTGCAGCCACAGGTGGCAGGGTGAGGTGCAGGGGGGTGGCCCTCGAGCCCCGGGCACAGGCCCCAGGAGGGCCGGAGCAGGGCGGGAGGCGGCCCCATCGGGTGGAGACGGGGGTTGAAGGCAGCCAGGGGAGGGGTCCCCTAACAGCGTGGGTGTCCCGGCCCCGAGACTATCCTGTCCCCGAGCTGTGACGTTCCCTTGGGGAGTGGATGCCCTCTGTGAGGGACTTGGCTGCGAGTCTTTGTTGGTGTCTGACGGGACCCGCGGGAGAAGGTGAGTCACAGATGTCTCCTTGGCTCTTCCGAGAAGGAAGCCAGCCCTGCGCGCAGGGCCTCTGCCAAGAGGACAGCCGTAGGCTGGGGAGGCCGTCATGTGGATTCACTCACCCGCCCATCCGCTCATTCATTCACTCACTCACGTGGGCACCTACTATGTGCAGGATGGCTGCTGGGAGGAGATCCAGGACAGACTCACGGGGTCTCAGCATTTCCAGGGGCCTGGGATCCCTCCAGTGATGGGAGGCTCACCCCTTGCTGAGACAGCACATTCCAGGATGTCTGGTCTCTGCTGAGAGTGGCTGAGGTCAGCAGCGCACCAGGGTTGCAGTGAGAAGATTCCACGCCAGGCGGGGCGGGTCGTCTGATGGATGTGGGGATGCCTGTCTTTGCTGGTTGGGTTTCTGGGCTGTGAGTCTGTTTGACTCAGAGAGTAGGGTTAGGGCCAGGTTGTGGGGGGGGGGGCAGCTTTGCCTCCCTTTGATGGCAAACGCTGGAAGACGAGGGGGTGGGGATGGATCTTCGTGAATGTGGAGCAGCACCACACAGCAGAGGCTGCCCAGCTCTGGACGGGTCCATCTGGTGGCCAGCGGTGGGTGGGAGGCAGGGGACCAGCATCTACGGCTGGGCCCTCCGTTCAAGGCCACGTCTCTCTGTGTAGGCTCTTGGGGCTGCTGAAACAAACTCCCACAGCCTTGGTGGCTGAGAACACAGATGTATTCTCTTGGGGTTCTGGGGTTCAGAAGGCCAAGGTCAGCATCACTGGGCTAAGGACAAGGAGTCAGCAGGGCAGGTTCCTTCTGGAGGCTCCAAGAGATGATCTGATCCCTCATGTTTGTCGTTTTCAGGAGATGCCCGCGTTCCTTGGCGGGTGGCCCCTTCCTTGCCCCTCCCCAGCCTCTGCTCTGTGGTCACACCTCCATGACTCTGACTGTCCTTGGCCCAGGGCTGCCTTTCCTCACCCCGCTGAGCTCTGCTTTCCATCGCATGGCCTTCTGAGTCACATCTCCCTCTGCCTTCTTGTAAGGACCTGTGACCCCACAGGGCCCATCCTGAACATCCAGGGTAACCTCCCATCTCCAGATTCTCCAAACCACCTGCCAAGTCCCATGCAAGGTCCCTTCTGGGTACAAGGGCACCTTTTGGGGCTGGTATCAGCTGCTGCTGCCTTCCTCTCCCCCCGGTACCCCTGGCCCTTACACGGTGTTCTGACCAACTGTTCTTGGGTCCCCCTTCCCCATCTGTCTCTGGGTTTTGCAAATGGGCCATCTTTACCTAGCCTGGCCTCCTAACCACGGGCCTTCCCTGCTTTGGCCCCACCATGGCCGGCACTGGAGACCATGCTAGTTTCCCCTCCATCACCTTCCCAGGACACTGTGCCCTGCCTCGGGACCTAACGACCCCGAAGCCTTGCTCAGGCTGTGGCCCTCAGATAGAGCGGGTCTCAGTGACCCTTTGTGGGATGGATGGCGAACAGAAGCATCTACACTCAAGTTGCAGATAAATGAGAGGAAAGCTATTTTTAAAGCACGCTTAAGCAGTTTGCCTGATGCTGGGCCTCTTCACCCATCCTTCTGTCTGTAGAACTACGTGGGTATCCCACGAGGCTGAGTCTGCACGCTTTTCCTGAAGACAAAGGTTATAAATCAGTCTGGAGGCAAAATTTGGCCAACTTTAAATGACAGCAAATCAGCAAACACTTCTTGAGCAGGTGCAAATGGAAGGCGGCTCCCCAGGGTGGTGTGGACGGCTGCGGTCTGCACACCCACGCCAGAATTGTCCGTGGCCCGTGGCTTCTGCTCGCAAGTGACTTCTTTAATTGTGCGTGGGTGTCTGTGACAACATCGCATAAAAGAACGAGAAGGAAAAATACCCAGCAGTTAAGTCGGGTGCAGGGAAAGAAGCCATGAGGAAGGTTCTTTGGGTGGGTCGTTCCTGCCTTCGGGAGCCAGAGGACCTAGGCAGGGCTCACAGGAGGGGGGGCCGGGTGGGTTTTCAATGTTTTTCAGATGCTGATGGTTGAGGAGTTTTCGGAGGGGACTGCTAAGCTGGGGTCGGGATGAAGAGGATCCCCTGTTAGCTAAGGGTTGGGCAGCAGACCAGGGCACCTCTCCAAGGCCTGAGTTCCCCATACGCATGTGCCTGAGTGGCGGGCTCAGGCCCAGCCCCTGGACCAGCCGGGAGTCAGGAGGACCCCTCCAGAAGCAGATGGTCATCTTTGGAGGTTTGTGAGCCGGTGGACTTGGCTGAAGCAGAAAATCAGATGAAACGCGAAGGAAATCCGTGCAAGGAGATCCCGTGCTCCTAATGGCACTTGGCCTGCTTGCCTCCCGCTCCGCCCATCCTCACCTCCTCACCGTGCTCTGTAAATGGATTCTAATAGCTTTCTTCTCTTCCATCCCTCAAAGAATGGCCTCGGTAGCCAGAAAGGAAATTAGTTTCAGGTGGAGGCCAAACTGTTAATTACCTAGAAATCACAGGAGGATTTTTAGCCTGAAAAAGTTCTTTTTTTTTTCTTCTCTTTGGGTTCAACTTTTCATGGATATTAATTATAGATATCGGCTTTGGCCCACTGAAATAATTCCTCTCTCAAGAGATCGGAAGACTTTTCAAATGCTGTCCCCTTGTTCAATACAATGCATATTCTTTTCTCTGTGTCTGCTGAGTGCCTGGGATGGAAATATGAGATCGGGGCTTCAAAAAATGATTGGATGCCTTTTCTGTGTTTAACTGAAGGCTGATGCTGTCCCCTGTGTGTGTTTCCAAATCTCTGAAGCCAGAGGGAACTCAAAGAGAAAGGTCGAGAAGGCAGGCCTTTAATGTCGTGAATATTAATCCTGATAGAAGTGTCACGACTCTTCTCTGATACGGATGTGTCTGCCCCCCCCCCCGCCCCCCGTTCGTGAAACATCACCCCAGGGCCTCCTGGTGCTCACCGGGGGGCATGTCCCAGGCAGGCTGAGACTCTGGTGTCCCTTCCAGTCGATTTTCTGGAAATATCTACTCAGCATCCTCGATGGTTCCAGCCATCGAGACTTTGAACAAGCTGGCTACACACCATTATAGAGCAGAGATGTGTCCTCCAAAAAACCCTTCTCAAGCCCAGCCTTCCCAGGAAGAGACCAGAGGGATCATTTCCAGCAAAGGGGCAGGGTGCTGTCCTCAGGGGGAGAGGGGCTGGTGGAAGCCCCCTCCCGCCAAGTCTGGAGCGTCCTTGTGCAGACACGTGTTTCTGCGCCCAGAGAGTGGCCTCCCGGGTGCCTGCACGCCCCCCCTGTTTTCTGGCTCCTTCTCAAGTTCACGTTTGGATACTGTGCAATGGGAAGTGATTTCGGGGGTGGGTTGGCGTGAAATTTCCGACAAACCGTTTTAGCACACTGCACATTTAATTTCTTTTATGTTTCCAAGTTGCTCTAGAAAGTAAATGATTAATTAAGTGGCACCCACACAGGTTTTGTTTTTTTTTTAAGGAATGATTTTTTCAAAACAGAGTAATGCCCCAGTGATTTGTCAGAGAGAGAGAGAGAGAGAGAGAGAAGGCTCTAATAAGCAGAATGTTGTTCAATAAATCATAATTACTTATGTGGACAAGTGCGTCAGCTCGAGGGGGCGTGCCCCGTTACACGTCTGATCATGCTGACTTTCTCTTTCACGCTACAGAACTGGCAGCAGGCCTGTGGTCGACTAGATGTCCCCAGGCCCTCTTGGGCAGAACGTGAAGCACCTTTTTTATTTTTCCCTTGAGTTCCTGAACTGAGGTCCTTGAAGAGTTACTCCGAAACTTCGGTGTGTCTCCGACTCTCCTGGGGGAGCTTGGTACGAAGACCGAGGCTGGAACCCCCCTCAGATGTCCTGGGGCGGGAGTTAGCAGGGTGGGCCTGGCGTCCACATCTTGAATGAGCTCTCTGGAAGTGGGATCTGCACCTCCGTGGGAGAGGCCTCTCCCAGGCATGGTGACCTCCCCTGTGTGCCCCCAGGGCCCTCCATCTCAGGGTGTGCAGGAGTGCAGATTGCATTCGGGACAGGTAAGACTCCCCTGATTCTCTGAGCATGTGTGGACACTGAGAAAGTGAAGCAGTGGCAACGGGGCTGGTCAGAGGCAAAACTCTGGGCCTCTGCTCTGTACCAGGCCCGTGTGTGCATGTGGGACGCAGAGAGAGACACATAAGCTCTGGCTTCCAGAAGCCCCCCAGTCCGGCAAGCAGATGGATGGGTAAGTGCCAAGCAAGGCTGCTGGAGCAGAATAGCGGGATCAGGGTGGGCTTTCTGGAAGAGGAGGCATTTCACTGAGACTTGGGGAATTGACAGAGTCACATTAAATTAAGTACAGATGTATTAAGTATCCTCTGGGGGTCCAGCCCTGTGCGAGGTGCTGGTGATTTGGTAACAGCCATGCCACACAGATACTTGTCTTCATGGAGATGATATTTTAGCAGAAGAGAGGGACACCGAACCTAAAAAAACAGCTAAATAAAATCAGATGGTGCTCAGGGCTTGGGAGACCATCAGACAAGTGATGACATGCAGGTGATAGAAGAGGGGGCCGTGGGGGAGGTGAGAGATGCAAGTCTCCGGAGGTTCGGGGGGAGGAAGCATTGCAGGTCTGAGCAGGGATTGGGCTTGGCATGTGTGGCGGATGGAAGGAAGGACAGTGGCTCGCAACCCAGCCATCTCACTGCTGGGAGATGAGCACCCAGAGAAGGGACCCTGCCCACGAATGTGTATAGCAGTGCTGTTCTTCATCTCCCCGGGGGAAACAACCCAACTGCCGCCCAGCCAGTGAATCGGTAAACAATGACATTTGTCTGCACAGCGGAGTTCCCACCGTTGGGTCACAGGAAGGAAGGGAGTGTGGACGTGCTCTACGACATGGGTGAGCTTTGAGCCCAGGGTGCTCAGCGAGAGAAGCCAGACACAAAAAACCACGTGTTCTGACTCGTGTAACCCACGCACACGTTCGAACTTGCATGAAGAAAGAGGAAAAAAAAGAAACCAGAATTACCCAATAAGCCCATACCTCAGAGGGCAGTGTCCTCTGGGTCCTTTGGGCCATTCCCTCCCCACCCCCATTTCTTCTATGTGAGCCAGAGAGCCCTGCTGGGAAGTGTAGAATTCTTTGTGTGCCTAACGTCACCCCAGGACCCTTTTTCTATGTCAGCGGAAGTCCTCTGAGAGCCGGAGGTGACCCTCTCATCGTTCGGAGCCATTTTCCCGCTGTCATCCCTGAAAGGATGCTCGTGGTTTATTAAAAGCGATGGTATTGATTCCATGAACCAAACCAGCACCCTTGGCTGTCACCCTATCCACGTGTCTAATGCTTTTCTAGGACCACTTTGCCGGGAGTCACCAGGTCCAAGGTCATGAACCTCCAGCAGACTAGCTGTGGGAATGTTTTCCAGAAAGATCCACCGTGCACCCTAGAATCGCAGTGTGCCTCGTGTGTGATGAAGTGATAGTCATGGGCATCACAGGGGCCCTTTGGGTCTCCTACTGGGAAGGGCTGGGCTGGGGTGGGCTTTTTGGAGGAGGCGCTTGGCCCACAGGCTGCTCTGGCATGGTGTGTGGTGGGGGCGCTCGTGCAAGGTCTCGATGGCTAGAACGTAGACACTTCGTCTCGGGGAGGCCAGGGAGCTGCGGGTGCGGAGCTGTGTGCCCCCCCCCCAGGGGCTGGACGGAGTAGGAACCTCATGTGGGTGTGGCCCGCACGACCTGGCCTCCCACTGGCCTTGGAACTGCACAGTTGAGCATGGGCGGAGCTGTTCCGTTGTGGCCCTGCGCTTGTTAGAGGCCATTGTTTGGGGACATGAGGCCGGCCCTGAGTGGTTTTCTGTGATCTCACAGCGGCTGCGGTTACCTTATTTCTGCCAGTGTCATTGCCAAAGTTGGACTAAAAGATATTAGAAGAGAAATCCAGGAATCTTGGCTTCATTAGTGCTTTCATGACGTGTCCCGCCGAGTCTTCGCAGTTCCCCGGGTGTTGTGGAGTGTTCTGAGCATCCGGCCGGGGAGGTCAGTGACTCAGGAGTGACTTGTTTCTCAGGGTCCTCTGTTGGTCAGCGCCTGAGGCAGCAAGTGTCCTCGTCACAGGGAAACACCGGTCACTGCTAGGGGGCCAGGCCCAGGCCCGCAGCGGTCACGCCAGTGTCCTGGGAGGACTGGTTCTCTGGGACCCAAGGCTTCTGCTGAGGGGCTCCCCGGTTTCCAGGGACAAGTGAACTTTACAGTTGGGAAGAATCAGGCTTGAACACAGGGACCCCTGCTCCAGCCCCCATGGCTGTGTACCTGCCCGGGGAGGCAGTAGTGGCCTGGCCGGTGGGCTGGGCTTCCCTGTATGAGGTTCGAGGTGTGACCTCTGGCAGCACAAACTCTTTGACCACAGGTGGCTACTTGAAAGGCGAAAGTTTTGCTGATCCTCCCAGAAGGGCCTTTGAGTAAGGAGCTTTGAATCCCGCCGGAGGGTGCCGGAAGGTGCTGGAAGGTGGGGTGTCCGCAGGTGGAGGGGTGTGGGGATATGCCTGGATCTATGGGAGGGTCCTGAGGTAGGTGGCAGGGCAGGGGGCTCTCCTCCTCCACCCCCGACATGCACTCATCTAGTGCTTTGTTGCTGGTGCTAGAACTTTCTGTGAACCAACTCGCTTCGTCCTCATGGCATCCTTGGAGGCAGGTACAGCTCTCGCCCATTTGCAGATGGGAGAGCCAAAGCACAGAGGGGTCAGGTAACTTGCACTGGCTCACGCAGCTCAGCGGCCACCCCTAGAATTGGAACCCGGTCATCCCGCTCTGGAGTCCATGTTCTTAAGCAGCATGTGAGATGGGTAACTTCCCTGGGCCTCAGTTTTCTTATCTGTTCAATGGGATGATTCAGGCCTACTAGGCGCAGAGTAGGGACACAGTTGCTGTGTGATCTTGTTATGAATTATTCCAGCCAATGAAGAGAGACATGCAAAGAGAGTGTTAATGCCACAGGAGCAGGTCGGGGAGGGTTATGGGGGCCCCTAGGCTTGGCCTGCAGAGAGCAGGCCCAGGCCCACTTGCTGGGAGGCTAGAAGCTCCTATAAAGCTGGGTTCTGGCCAGGAGGCCCTGCTCCTTGCAGCACTCAGCCCCAGGGGTGGCCCTGGGAACCTGGCTGAGAAGGCAGGTCTGATGATGTCGAATTCTCCCCTCTGCACCTGCCAACTCAAGCCTTGTTGAGCATGAAGGCAAAGGCACCATTAAGTCACCAAACAGGAGTGTGGAATTGCTTTTAATAATTTGTGATGAGTGGGTGCGGGTGAGTGGGGTGGGCTCTGAGGAGGGAAGCTTCCCTTCTTCCCCTTCAGGACGGTCTTGAGGCTGTGATCCTGTCCCTCCTGCTTGCTGGGGTCCGGTGGTCATACTCTAGGACCCCGAGCTTCATCAATGACATCTTTATCTCAGGCAAGACATTTGACCTCTTTGCTTTGAGGTTTCCTCTAAATGATGGTTAACAGACCAGTCTTCTCTCTACCTTATAGGGAGTGATGTTTGGGGTCTGTGTTCCTTAAAGTGATTCAAAGAGAGGGAGGCAAGGAGAGAGGAGAAATATGATCCAATTACACAGACTATGTTGGCAGACTCCTATTCGTTCGTTAAAACCCTAATAGGGCATTGGCTCCTCTATGAAGCCTTTCCCGACTCCCCTCAGACAGAGTTGCTCATACCCACTGCTCGCCCTGGTGCTTTGCTATGTACGCATTTCCCTCATGGTTGGGCTTTCCCCAAACATGGGGTCCAAGGCTAGCCCGTCAGACTATGGAGCTCTGGCTGGTGGGACCAAGGCCTACCTCCTCATCCTCGTGTGCTCCACACCTGGTGCTGCTCTTGGCTCAGAACGGGCCCCAGCTGCTGTCCGTCCAAATGGAAGGAGTACTGACCTCAGTATTGGGCCCCCACAGGGTGTGGCAGGGTGTTGGTGGCATTGTGAGCTTGAACCCCTCTCTGCTTCTCCTCTCTTGGTGGTTTGAACCAGCATGGCCTGGCCAGCATGGGAGTTGTCGGGGCAGGACTTTGCATGTGCTGGGTCTAGTCCTGGGAGGGGGCAGAGATGGGGTGCACTGGCCCCCACTGTGGTCCAGGAACTGTGGGGTGGGGCAGCCAGTGGGGGGCAGGAGCTGGTGGGCTCTCGGCCTTCTCCAGCGTTCCTTGGCCCTGGGCCTGCTCCAGCCCCTCTGGGCATATGGCGGCCTTGGTGCTTGGGGACTGCTCATGAGGCAGGCCTGGGCTCCAGCATGTGGGTTCCTGCAGAGGCGTGGTGGCCTTTCAGGATGCAGCTTTGGAAGTCATGCTGTGTCATTTGTGCCAACAACCTATCGGCAGCCTCCCTAGACTCCAGGGGAGGGAACCTCGGCCATCTAGTGGGATGGATGACCGGGGCTGTGTTTTAAAACCATAATATTGAGGAATCATGGCCTTGGAGGGCCTGGGACCCCAGGGCAACCTCTGGGTCTTCAGCAGGGGCTCCATTGTGGCTGGAAGGTCGGGACTGTAAGGTCACGGCTGGTGGCATGTGTGCTGTAGTGCATGTGGTGCATGCGGGACCATTTCTGCTCCAAACCTGGGAGACGGGAAGCCCTCCTCTGCTTATGGGAGAGGCATGGGGAGGCCACGTGGCTGAGGTTGCAAAGCCTAGGGGGCAGAATCTGGATTCGAACAGGGTCCTCTTGACCCCAGGCCTGGCTTTGCTTGGCCCCCATGTGTCCCCCCTGATCAGAGTGTCAGAGGAGGAGGGAAGGAAGGGGATTTAGTCCGAATGGGTGCTGTGCATAGGGCCGTAGGTCCACAGGCAGTGACAGCCTGCTGGATGCCACACAGGACGAAGAGAGGCCATGGCCCTTCCCCTGAGACCCGCTAATCCAGACCGCCATCTGTCCCTGGCTGGCACAGGCCACCTCCTGCCTGTGGGTCCCACCCAGGCTGAAATGCAGCTGCAGCCCGTGGGGGGATGGGGTCACCCGTCATGAGGTCATGGCCAGGCCTTGCTCAGGTTCCTGGGGGGGCCACACCTGCTGGCACTTCCAGGACCCCCCAGGAAGTGCCAGAGCATGGGGCTCTTCTCATTTCTGGGTCTCCCGGGGCCAAGGTCCCAGAGCCTCCAAACTGGATGACATGCTTTCTTTGCTCGAAGGCTGGTTCACTGAGGCTGAAAGGGAGCCACGCCTCGTGGATCGTGCCCTGGGGGCTGCCGGCTACGCTGAGTGTGCCCTTGCCTTTTGTACACACGGCTGCTGCCTGTGCACACACTCCCACACTCTCGGGAGGGCAATCCTGAGACGGAAACTGGGCAGTCCCTCCCCCCCACCCCCACCGCTTTCTCTTCCCTCCTGAGTCTCCCGGGGCCTCCGCAGGGGACAACAGGCTTGCTCCCATTCCCACACAGGGCCAGAGCTGCTCTTTTGTCCCCATGGCACCGCTCAATCTTCCAGAACCTCCTGGTCCAGGGATTTGCTCAAGCTCCAGGAGGGCCCACGGGCTCAATGGGCAGGGAGTGTGTGTGGGGGGGACGGTTTAGTTTTCTCTTACATGGGCCCAGGTCCCATGGGCACGTAGGGTGACCAGTGCGGGGGGCACTTGGAGACTGCCAGGAGGAAGCAGGGAGGGGAGCTTGTTAGTCGGTGTTCACTTGTTTACTGGGGCTGCCGTGGCCTGGGGCTTCAGTCCCGGAGGCCAGAAGTCCGAGATCCAGGTGTGGGCAGCTTGGTCCCCTGAGGCCCCCTTCTGTGGCGTGTAAGTGGAGTCATCTCCTGGGTCCTCTGTGTCTCCCCACTTCCTGTAGGACACCTGTCAGGCTGAGTCAGAACCCACCCCAATGACCTCCTTAACCTGAATTACCGCCTTAAAGGCCCCACTTCCAAGTAGGGTCCCGTTCTGAGGTGCTGAGTTGGTGGGGGACATGATGGGTGCAGGTGCTGTGGGGTCCCCCTCGTGGTGGGGGCCGCTGTGCTCTCGGCCGAGTAACTTGTCCTGTGAGTGGGTCCCGTGGCTCGCCTTTGCCCTCCTCTCACGGGGCCTGTGGGGAGACACATCGGAAGAACTTGAGACTTTGGGCCATTTCCACGGTGGTGGTAGTCATTTGGTGGCATGGCTAGGTGCGCCCCCTAGGGTCCCCCCCACCGTGGTGGCCCAGGACCACCCCCAGAATAAGCGAGGGCCCTGTGGTGTCCCCTTGCACAAACTCATCAGCCAGTTGGTGTCCTTCATGGATGCTGCTGGTCAGGTCAGGGCTGGAACCACCCGTGCCTGAAGTCCAGGTTGCCTGCTCCTGCTGCTGAGTGGGCTCTGAGGTGCGGCCTGGCCCACACTGCTCTCGCCATGGCCTTGTCCATGTCAGAGGCCCTTGGGCCCTGTGGCTCCCATTGTTTTGTCCCTTTTGACTTCGGGGCCCCATGCCGGGGCTGCCCGTAGGATATCGCTTCTGCTTTCTGGGCAAAGGGGGCATTTTGTCCTGCTCAGAGCCTCTCCTCTTAGGACGGCCCTGTTTTCTCCCTGCACTACTTTCTGTCTCTAGAATGTGCCTTTCTTCCTTCCCACACAGCAAAAATGTGCCTTCCCACACAGCAAAATCCTTCCCATCCTTCATCATTTCCCTGACACACAGCTGACAGAGACTCCCCCGACCCCAAACCTGGAAGTTCAGCCTCCCTGCCACCAGGTCTCAGAACCAAGAGGACCCTGAGGCATCCGTCCTCTTACCTTGTCCAAGTGGCTCTAGACCTTTCTAGAAAGAGAGTTGCCATTGTGTTAGAATTGGCCTTTCTTCCCAGAGGAAGTCCCTAGTGAAGTGGGTCACCGATGTGTGTAAGTTCCTTTTCTGATAGCTTGCCCGGAACCCCTCTTGCCATAAGCCAAACCAAACCTTACTTGGCTCATCTTCGGGGCACAGAGGGTAGCTGCTTGTCACTCAGAGGGTGAGAAATGTACTCAGAGCTTCTGTCAAGCTGCGGGCATTAAATTTACATCATGCTCTCATGGTCAAGTGTATAAGGGCTTGGGGGCAGAGCAGTGTCATCACGTTCATGTAGGAAGGAGGCAGATACCTGCTTCATTCAACTATTCCTCTATCTACCCATCTACCCCCCCTCCCTCCCACTCTCCCTCCCTCCATCCATCTATCCAATATCCATCCATCCTCTATCCAACATCCATCCATCTATCCATCCATCCTTCCTCTATCTAACATCCATCCATCCATTCACCCATTTATCCAGCATCCGTCCATCTACTTGTTCATCCATCTATCCATCCATCATCCATCTGTCCGTCCATCCATCCATCCCTCCCTTTGCCTTTCATCCATCCATTTGTCCATCCACTCATGCCTCCGTCCATCTATTCTATCTATCCATCTGTCCTCACGTTTGTCCATTCATACATCCATCCTGTAGCTCAGGTTGGAGGAGGCTGCAGGTTTGGGGGAACCTATTGGGGCTGAAGCCTGGGAGAGGGCAGGGAGGAGGACTCTCGAAGGGCTAGTGAGGAGGGGGAGGGCCAGATGGGGCAGCGGCTGGGGCAGTGGAGAGGAAGCAGGGACACTGGGTGACACCATGACTTCTGCCTGGGGATGCTGCCAAGGCCGAGCCCGCTCAGGGCTGGTTCCCAGGTGAGCTTCTCTCCAGGTGCCGCCCTGGCCCCTGGGGCCTCGTGACCTGGTGCCCGGACACCTGGGAGTGCTAGTTAGCAAGCGGGGCCTGGCATGCTGGTCTCATTATGTCACTCCCCACGGCAGCCCGGGATGGCGGATTTCTTCTTTTCATCATCTCTACAGCCCCCCAGGGTTCTGGTCCCGAGCTCTTAATTTGCTTCCCTGCCAAGCTTCGTGGTCCGTGACCTTCAGACACCCGCTCAGCTCCGACATTTCAATCGGAGCCCTTGGCAGTGGGGCTTCGAATAATGGGCGGGGGAGGGCTGCCCTCGCCAGCTGCTGCCATTTCTGTGGGAGGCCCCATGCTGTGCAGAAGCCTGCCTTCCCTTCATCCTGCCGGGAGGGGGGTCACCGTGGCCCCCCCAATCGGTGGCCCCTCTCCCCAGCTGGGGGCAGGGATGCCGTGGGTGAAAGCAGGACACTCAGTTCAATTCCACTTAATGGAGGGCTGTCGGCACCAAGGAAGGACTGGGCCCCAGGGGTCGGGGTTCACCCACGGGGCACAGGGAGGGTGGAGCTTGGCCTGCGGCTGTACATCTGGAGAGTGGCGGGGTTGGAATTGGAGCGAGAGTCTGAGGTCAGGCTGGTATGTCACTGCGGCTTCCTGGTGGAAGTGGGCAGGCTGGAGATGGGAGTGCGCCCAGCCCCGGGGAGTGAGGGCAGGCTTCCCCTGCACCCGCGGGCGGAGATGCCCCTCCTGGCTAGTCGGCGCGGCATGGAGAAGGCCTGGAAGGCGCCGAAGCAGGGAGAGCTGGAGGGATGGGCCCGGGGCCCGGGGACCGGGTACCCACGGAGGACTTGATCTGCAGAAGCCACAAGGGGACAGAAGCCCTGTAAACACATCTCGGGTGACCGTGGCCCGGTATCCTGTCTGGTACTGAGCACTTACTCCACGGGAGACGAGAGGACTTAACTGTCACCTGCAGCCCCCACAGGGGGTGGGACCCAGAGAAGCCACCAGGGCCGTGACCCCAGGATGCGGTGGATGGGAACCCCTCACTGGGAGGATTGAGGCCCCGGAGGGGACAGCTTCTGGGGAGGGTGGTGCCAAACCCCTGGGCCAACCCCCGATGCCATAGGGGTCTATTCTGGCTGCTTGCATGGCTGGTGAGAGGCCAGGCCCTGGCTGGTCACAGGGGAGAGACCGTGCGCCCTTGGGGTCTATGAGCACTGTGTTTGTGAGCACTCAGCAGGTGGAGACTGGGATCTGCTAGAAAGCTGAGTGATGCCTCATGTGTGGATTGCGAGGGCGGCTGCTCATGGCAGGCGGGCCCTGTGCCGTGGTGGGGCAGTGCCGGGGTGGGATTTGTGGGCAGGCGCGAGCCCCTGGGAAGCATCGGCTATAAGTCTTGCCAAGCCTGCATGACTTCTTAAGTGTGGACACCGCATTTTGGCATGCAGGCACCATTCTAGGTACTGGTGATGAAAGCAGGGAACAAAATTGGTGGAAATCCCTTCTCCCCGGCATCCTTGAGGAGAGGGGCGTGCTGTACACACACAGGTGAGCAGACACACACATGCACCTCCACCTGTGGGATGATGTGCAGTGGAGACAACTGGGTGGTAGAGGAGGGGATGTCTGAAGATAGGGGTGGTTGACATTTTAGGGGAGTGACCAGAGAGCAGGAGTGACTTTTGAGACGTTCTGTGAGGGAAAGGAGGGACTGAGCCCTGTGGGCATCTGGGGCCTGAACAGCGCAAGCAGGAAGCAGGTGCAAAGGCCCTGAGGCAGGGTGCGTATTGGTCTGTGTGAGGCCCAGCGGAGTCTGTTGGCGGGAGATGAGGCCAAGAGGTGGCGGGGCGGTGGGGCAGACATGGGCAAGAGGGCGTTGGAGCCCACGTCCTTAGAACAGTTGGTTCACGTAGTCTCACATCTCCCCAGAGGGAGAGGCAGTGGTGTTTTCTAGAAGGAGGCCCTATGCCTAGAGGGAAGAGCGGAGGCTGGCTGCTGGCTGGCTTCCCAGGGAGGAGCGGACTCGGACTCCGGTTCAGCTCTCCTGACCACGCTGGCTTCTGTGGCTGTACTCTAGGTCATGGCGACGGCTCGTCGTCGCTGGTAGGGACGCGGAGGAGTCAGGACCTCAAGTCCAACTGAGAACGGGAGTGGAGTGTGGAGTTTCTGAAAAGCAGCAGGTAATGCGGGCAGTTTTCATCCACTCTAGGAAATCCAGTGTTAACAAAATTTATTGCAATAAAAATAGCCAGCCTTTTCAGAATGCATGGCGAAGTTCACCATCCAGAGGGAGTCCCCCTTACAACGGTTTTTATCTTGTCATCGGAGGAAGCCCGCTTTCACCCTGTGGCTTTCCGGCTGTGAGTACGGAACTCTCCCGCAGATGGGGCACCTCCTGGCTCTCCGGCGTCAGCAGTGACCCCCCCCCCCGCCCCCGGTGAGGACCCCACCCCCGTCTATCTTGATGGAGTTGCGGCCCGGGAGCAGGTGGCATGAACTGCGTGCGCCTGGGCAGGGAGTCTGACTCCGGCATTTCATAGTTGACTCTTTTCATCCATCCATTTATTCATTCAGACTTGTTCTTGAGCACCTGCTGTATACCAGGAGTGGGGCTTGGGGCCTGCGCGAGGGGCACGGGCACGACTCTGTGTCCTGGAGTGTTCAGTCTTGGGTCTCATTCTCTCCAAGCCCCGGCTGTCCCATCTGTAGAGCGGGGGCGATATGCCAGACTCTGAGGGTGTTGGCCAGGGTCCACATCAGATCGTGCGCAGTAAGACAGCCCTTTGGACCCGGGAGAACGCAGGGGCCGAGGAAGGGAGGCTTTGTTCTTCTTTTTCTTTTATGTGCTTCTCTCAGATTTGCACCTTGATCCATCTGAAATGGGATATTTTTGATGGGGGTGGGGGGGTTCTTTCGCTTCTCAGAGGAAACTAGCAAGTGAAAGAACATGGTGCTGAAACGTTCAGAACTTTTACAGATACTGTAAATGGATTGTGGACCAAGGGCATTGTCGGACGTCTGTCATCTGAAACGTGGAGTGCATTTTCCTTCGGAAACAATGCTCTTTCGACTGCACCGGCAATAGAGAGACAAGGTTGTATTGAACTCGTGGTGGGAACGGGGAGGCTGATTTGCAGAGCCTGAATGAAATTACAGTAATATGACTGTTCAGTGAGCCAGGCGTGCTCAAAAGAATAAACAACGATTTTATCAGTTTTGGAAGCAGATGCTTGAGGAAAAAAATCCAGATTTATTTAGAAGAGCCTGTGGGGGCGAGAAGGAGACTTTGCAAAGGGTCTGAAGGGGACCCCTGGGTGCCACAGAAGGCTCTAGATGTTGCCAGTGGTGTTCTTTACTGTGGATAACACTGAATCCAGACGGAGTCCTTTCTGTTTAGAAGTGTAGGTATAGGGGTCTTGGTGCTGTTAGATTTCTCGGACTCCTGGGTGGGGGGACAGCTGGGCTCGGAGAGGCAGCGTGAAACACGGCCCTTCTGTTGGGCGTTGAGTGGTGCTGTGGCCCCGGGACAGCTTGGTTGCTCTCGGGAGTGAGTGTGTACATGTGCGTGTGGGTGGGGGACAGTGGAAGCTGGGGCGGGAATGATCTCGAGGAGCACGTGTTGTCGTGCTTGTGGCAAGGGGTGCACGATGGTGAGTGTGAGCCTGGCATTCCAATGTGGGCTCTGTGTTTGAATTCAGCTCCTCCCTCCCGGAGACCAGCTCTGTGCTTTCATCTCCCTGGCCCTGAGGCCACAGCTCTCCAGGCTGCAGCTGAGCCTCTCGGGTCCATCCTGGCCATGTGGCTCTGTTTCCTCCTCCCTGCTCCGGTCCTCTGACCCCCACTCTCTGGGGGCCCTTGCTTTGTGCTCTGCCTGCTGTGGTCAGCTAAGGAGCCCCTTCTCTTCCCCACTTCTGGGGCCCAGCATGGACACATGGCAGCTCCTGGGCTTCTGCGGGGACCGGGGCCAGCGACACATGGGACTGGGGCAGGGCCATGGCTACTGGGAGCTCCGGCCTCCTTTTGGGAAGGGCAAAGTGCTCCGCCAAGAGCAGCTGCCCCGCAGAGGTGACATGTCTAATTGGAGCCCTCAGCCCAGAACGAGCCACCCCCTGGTGACCAGCACAAAATGGCCCTTCTCTTTCTGTCTCTCTGCTGATTGTTTTCCTGAAAGGCTTCGGGTTTTCATTTTGAATATTCCTGACCTCCCTGCCCTTGTCCAAATGTAAGTTGGGCCCAGGCTGCTGTCCCTCTGCGGGCTGTTCTTAGTGACTTTCTTGGTCACAGCTTCTGATTCCGAGCGTGGGATCTGGTCAAGGGACTTCAAGGGGACAGATTTGGCCACAATCTATCAGCAGGGCCTTCCAGGAGCTGGGCCCGGCCCGACTGGTCTGTGGGCATGACCTAAACTGGGTAGCGGGCGAGGCCTTCTGGGTGCCACATCCTTTCTGTGAAGTAGAAAACAGAGGTTCTGGGTGAGAAGTCCTCAAAAGACCACTTCCCCTTTCGGATGTTAGCAAAGAGAATGAAAAAGAAAAGAAACCACTCTTTGATTTCTTTGTCTTTGAAGATAAAAGCCTAAGAATTTGTCAAAGCAGGTTAAGGGCCCGATGCTGCCTCCGTCTTGTCGAATCGCTTTGGGAAGACGGATGTTCTCCTTGGGATCGTTGGACCCAAGGGCCGCCATGTTGGTTTCCTCCTCCGTGGGCAGGATGGGTTGTTGAGAAAGGAGCCTGGCCTCTACACCGTGGAACTGGGTCCTGATTTCAACTCCCGACCCTCCAGGGTGTGGGGACTGGACAGTGGGCCGTGAAGAGGCTGCCCCAGGACTATAGGAGTGTCACGAACACTGCGGGAGCTGGTGTCGTGGCAAGCTCGATGGAAAGCCCAGAGCAAAGCACCAGGTGTGTGGACTGGGTGGCTTCAGGTATCTCTGGGCGTTGTCCTTGGTGGGGCAGGAGGCTTCTGTGTCCCTGTCTCTGGGCCCGGGGACCCAGCACGGGACCCCGGGCAGCAGCACTGACGCTTCGCTTGCTCGGGAGGAAGGCAGAGGACGAGAACACTGAAGAGCATCCTTCTAATTGGGTTTTACTTCTGCAAAGATGTTTCACCAGCAAACGACTGTGATGAGCCCTTCCTGGGGATTCATAATTTGTTTGATGCCTAATGTGACGCTATCGAGATGTCGGCTAGAATGAAGGATATACTCTAATTCGCTGGGGAGCTTAGAGGCTGGGGGGATGGTAATTAGAAGCGATTATCTGCTCCCGATTCTGCCAAATCACTGCTCCCTTCCTGGTTCTTGAGGTCAGAGTGGAGCCAAGGTGGGATGCCCGGGCCCTGCTCCGAGGCTTTGCCACCCCACGAGCTCTGTCCCTTCCACATTTTCTGGGGCCAGGCTATGCAACATCACAAAGACACTGCCTTCTTAAGCGGCCTTACCTTCTCAGCCCTGAGTCTGGTTAGAATCCTGAAGCCGGGACCAACGAACTTCTCATGAAGAGGAGGTAAGACGGACCAGGAGGGTACCACGTGAGGCCCTGCACGCGGGGCTGTTTGTTAGAAGCCCCTGAGGACAGCGGCTGGGAGCGGGACGCATGGCTGTTGAGAGCCAACTTGACCCTCAGCTGGGGTTGCCAGATCAAATACAGGATGCTCAGTTACATTTGGATTTCCAATAAACAGTGAATACTTTTTAGACATAAGTATATCCCATGGAACATTTGGGATATACTTGTAACTAGAAATTATTGTGCATTTGAACTTCAAATTCAAATATGGCTTGGGGCATACTTACACTAAGAAAGTATCCGAATAATCTGTTGTTTATCCAAAATCCAGATTGTACTGTGGGTCCTGTATTCTCCTTTGCTAGGTCTGGAGCTTGGGATCTTGGCCCTTTGCATAACGGCCCGAGGTCTGCAACTTTGGTTGACGAGGAGGTGACCGACTGGGGATGTCTCTCTCGGTTGTTACACTACCCGGTGGGCTTCAGCCTGGCCGTCATATTGGTTCAGCCAGGCTCTCCACCCGCCCTCTGTGGAGAGCCAGCGAGCCTCGTCCTTGTGGAAGCAGATCATTGAGGGTTGTCTGGATGTTCCATTGCCTTCTGAATCAACCCCTGAATCTTTAGCCCAATGTGCATTGTCCAAACCTGCTGGCCCCCACCGGCCTTTCCTTGCCATCTTGGCCAGCCAACTGGGCTTTCACATCCTCTGTTGTCTCTCTCTCTGGAATGAATTTCTCCACCATCTTGATTTCCAAAGCCTACTCATACTTCAAGACCCAGTACAAATGTCTGCTCTTGTGAAAAGCTTTTCCTGGCTCTCTGGATGAGTGCTTCTACCCTGCCCCGCCCCCCCCGCCCACCGCCAATTCCACTGTTCATTATTTCCCCCAGAATTTGAGCAGGCACTTGGTTGACCCGGTACTAGACTTAGCTGCAAACATGTCTATATGCTTGGATAATTGTCACCCTCCACAGCATGGTGTCTGGGAAATGGTGGCTATAATGGAATGTTCCCATTGAGCCCAGCAGCAGGCTGGCTGCAGGCCATGCTGATAGTTTAGAGGGACGTCAGACGTGGTCCTCTTTGGGGTTCCCAACCTCGAGTTTGAAGCTCTAGCCCCCAGTCTTCTCCCTAGGGATTTTCTTCCATGTAGGGGTGGGGGCTGGGATCAGCCTACCAGGGCCCAATTTGCTTACATGCCCTCTTATACAAATTCTAGGGAATTATACTCTTGCTCATCATGTAGAATGTTCTGGTCTCAGCAGCGCTCAGGCTACTCCCTGAGTTATAGAAATTGGCAGAAGTTAGATATTGGATGCAGGTCTTGGACTTTGGGTGACGATGGGGCTAGTAATAAAGAAACCCTAGCCAACCTCACCCTTGCTAGGCCTAGCCGGAAAGTGGGGTTCATAGAAAGGATCCGCAAGACCATCTCCAGGCTTGGTGGCTCCCTAGGATGACTCACGGGCCTGGGTGTATGGTCCTGCTCAGGATTTACTGCTGAAGAACAAAAAGCCAAGGGAAGAGGCACATGGTGTAAGTCTGGAGAAAGGCAAATGTAAGCTCCAAAGGGCCACTTCCTGGTACAGTCACGTCTGGTCACAACAACCCACTTAAGTGTCCCCTAAGCAAGCCCACTGAGACTTGGTGCCCCCGGTTTTTCCTGGAAGCTGCTCAGGAAAATTCTGGCACTTGCCAGAATTTCCAACTCTCAGGAGGAAAGCAGGTGTCAGCACACAGCACTCTGTATGCACAAAGGACTCAGACCCTGCGAGCCGCTCTTACCAGTTGGGGTGGCGGGAACCCTCTTGACATCCAAGTTCACAGACGCCATCCCGCAGGTGAGCCTCTCTCTAAGGCCAGCAGGTGCATGTTCGCACCTCCGGTGTGGCACAGCCAGACCCCCCCGCCTGCTCTTCCCTCTTGCGATTCTTCCCCCTTCCATGCGCACACGGGAGGTAGACTGGGTGATGGGGCTCTGGGGGGTCTGGGGGATGGACTGGGCAGGTGGGAGGCCCATGACTGGGGAGAAAACACTTGTCTTTCTTCAGGGCTGGTTCATCACCTCCTTGCCCTGCTGAGTCACCTCTGCCCTCTTTACCTCTCCCCTTGGGCCACCTGCTGTTGCCCAGGAAGTAGGGCAGGGAGTGGGGCTACCAAGGCCCTTTTTATGACTCAGTTGTTCTCCGGGGGGATGGAAGGCACGAAGCTGGCGCAGCATGGATCAGGCCTCGGCCCCGTGTCCCCCGTCCTGAGCACGTGGGGTCCCAGTGAGCCCCCCAGCGGACCCACCCACTGGATCCCAGCCCTGCCCGCCTCCGTGCACTCTTGGTGAAACAATTACAGGAAATCCTTTTTTGGACAACGAGGAAAGGCTACGAGCAGCCCAAACAGGCTCCTTTAGCCGTTTTTTGTGGTTTTTTTTTTCTGCAGAGTGGAAGGTTTCCAGTATGTGGATGAGGGAAACCTTGTGCCTTAATATGCAAATCACGCAGGCCGGTTGGGGATGCTGAGCCCAGCCCGGCCCTTGGCCTCCTTCTTGGCCTACTGGGTGGGAAGTCAGGGAGGGGAGGAGGCAGTCCTGGGAACCCACGGAGTGGCTGGTGCCCTGAGCCCTGGGGGACTCAGGCTCCCCGCACCCCCATGCCCTGGAGTGAGGCTGTGGGGCTGGCCTGTGCTGGGTGGAGACTGTATGTCCCAGCCAGGGGTCCAGGGTAGGACCACCCGGCTTTACAGATGAGGAAACCAGTATTCAGAAGCAGAGAGTAACGAGTCTGGGGTCACTGGGCTGCGTTCCCTGTGCTGTGGACTGAGGGAGGTGGTGTGCAAAGTGGGGCTGTGTATGACGTCATTTTGTTCAGAGCCCCAAAAGGCACTTACGCTGAGACTGTTCAGGTTTTCCTGTCTCAGACTGGGCAAAGGTCGGCCCAGAGTAGCCTCTTCTCGCCTTTTGAAGACTGTGGGCCGCCCCTGTCAGTGAAGCGGGAACCCACAGTCCGAGTTTGGCCTGCGTGTGGGCTTGAGGCTTTTCCACGCTCAGGAGGGTGGGGAGGGGTGTTCTCGTAGGCGGGAGGATCTGGGTCCCAGCCTGAAGGGTTGAGAGATGCCTGGGAGCCATGTGGGGGCCAGAGGTGAGGCTCAGATGCAGGCAGCCATGCGGGGGCCCATGGAAGGGGCGAGGCAGGGGCTGCGGGGGCAGGTGTGGGGCCAGGATTCAGAAGTGGTTGTCCATCTTTGATCTGAAAGATCGTTTAGGGTCCTCTAGGAGCTCAGTTTTGGGGTGACTGCACCATCTGCCTGCAGCCTTGTAGACTGGCAGTCCCCCAAACCCTCCTTTCGGGGGGTCTCCTCAAATCCCAGAGATGAGTGAGTCCTCCGCTTCCTGTGATGGCATCTCCCGTGGGTATTTTCCTTTTGTTGTCATTGAAGAGGCATCCAAAGACCACCGGGTTATAGGTAGGGCAGCGAGAAAAGACAAGACTCTGGCTTTTGCTGCTTCTGGGGGAGCCCAGGGGCTTGGCGGGCCAAGGATTTGGAGGCACATGGCATCCAGTCAGCTCCAGAAATGCACGTCTAATTCTGGAAGGAGTAGGGAGGGAGTGGTGTCCACTGAGCTCCCCGGCGCTGGGCCGGTCCGCACGTAGAGCCCATTACAGGGACCCAGGATGACCACAGTTGAGGAGAATCACGAGTTTGTGAGACTCTTATGTGTTTCTGGGCTCGAGACCTTGAATGGGGTAGCAGGGAGTGGAGAGGATGCTTCTGTCTACCTTGTACAACCCTGGCTCCTGGGTTCCCGATGCCCAGCGTGGGAACAGGGCTGGGAAGATACTGATCGAGGGCTCTCAGCCCAGCCTTGACGTCAGGCCCTGCTGTTCCCTTCCAGGCATGGTCGAGCCTCTTGGCTCCCGCCAAGACCAAGGACCTCACCAAGAGATTCATGGGGAGTGACTTGGGGCTCAAGGGAAGGTGGGGGGTTTCAAGCCCCTCATTGGGAGCAGACTCTGTTTTAAAAAATGGCTTTAGAAAGTCAATGAGGAAATGTGGTCTGATACCCGGTTGTATGTTCAGCACAGGCCCGTACACGTTAACACAGGGTTTCATTTAGTCCTGGGGGTGCTACGGAGGGAAGAGGTGTCTCCCATTTCCTGAGGAAGAAGTGAGGCCCCAAGTCAGGGTCACGCAATCCACATTATGTGGACATCAGGAAGGGCTGGGGCAATCAGGGAGGACTTCCTGGAGATGCTGCAGTGCACAGCACAAAGACCTTGCTCTGCTGGGGCCTGTGTCCCAGTGCAGCATTACCACAAACACTGGATG
Organism: Mellivora capensis; assembly: GCA_004024625.1. NCBI lineage: Eukaryota > Metazoa > Chordata > Mammalia > Carnivora > Mustelidae > Mellivora > Mellivora capensis. The sequence goes on along the minus strand of PISX010000140.1, from coordinate 322,002 downwards.
TTCAGAGAATGCCTACCTGGTGCTTCCTCTGTGCCAAGGGTGAACCCAGGAACCATGTAAGCATGAACTCATTTATTTGCACATAAAGGGGTTGCTGTAGGAACGAGTTCTGTGCCCATTTTACAGACGTGGAAATTGAGGCACACTTGCCCAGACCTGCAAATGGTAAGCATTGGCACTGGGATTTGAATTCAGGACATGATCAGGGTGTCTTCCCTGGCTTCTAAGATGTGTAGAGAATATAGAGGGAACTTCCTGCCCGACAAGCTGTAGTTGCAAAGGGAAACCACCAGCAACACATCACTGCCTGATTCCCAGAGGACTGGGGCCCTCGGAGCATGCCTTATCTCCCTACGAGAGATGCCCACAGTACAGGGATGTCCTGTCCCTTCTGCGTGGGCATGTGGGGTTTGCAGGCCGAGCTGCTGCAGGGTCATAAGAGTGAGTGTCTGGCACTTCTTCCCCGTGACCCTGCTGCTTCTTCCCACTGCCCTACCATCTCCATGGGCAGGGCCCTCCCATCCTTCCAGGCTCTGCCCACTTGCTTCCTCCTCCAGGCAGCCCACCCTGATTGCCGCCTCTCCCTGTCCCCTCCATGGCACACATAGTGGGTGCTCAAGATGTGCGAGCCGTGCGAGTAGTGAAAAGAACCTTGCTCTGAATGCCAGGGGTCCTGCCCTGCAACCGGTTTGCACGCTCCCTCTGAGAGCACCGGTCATCCGTGAGAGCCCAAGCAGCAGGGTTGAGCTGCGGGAGTGCTGGGTGGCCGGGATGCAGCCACATCTTCTTGCGGGTTCCCCCGTGGAGCCTGACGTGACCGACTGGGAATTACACATGGGAAACGGACTTCTCTGCCTTCAGTGCTGTTTGTGTCTACTGGAGGCTTTAATGTTTCTGGGTAATGAAATCCATTATCCGGTTTTCAGCAGACGACTCAGAAAACAAAATTATCGGAGTGAGTAAACAATGCAGTGTCTGTACCCAAACACTCCTTTAAAACGTAATGAAAAACATTCCTCCAACACTTGGAGCATTTCGGTTGCTGGCCAGCTCTAAGCGGCCTCGTCATACACAAGGAAGAAGCAGATTCGCTCATCTTCAGAGAGACGCAACTTCTCCATCTTCCTTGCAGGATTTGGGAGGCACACACAGGGGGTGTTAGAGGGGCTGGCGAGGGCCCCTGTCTCTCCGTACAGACATAGAGTCGAGGCCCATAGCAGGCCGGGGGTTAGGCCTTGGCCTTGGCCTTGAGCCTCAGGGTCATGGCCAGCTTTCCTCCTTTGCTGGGCCTCACGGGCCTCATCTTAATATTGGAGATGCCAGTGATGTCCGTGAGGCTCCCCTTCCAGGATGTCGGGGTCAAGTGCGAGGCACGTGGGAGACTGCTTTGTGAGCCCGTTGCCCCCTGTTCTCGAGAGCCTGCCATGTCCCAGAGTGACACACTCCTGTCCTGTATCCCTCTTGCCCCAGTCGCCTAAAAAGCCGGGAGCTCAGTCCCTGTGCTTGAAGAGCCCTCCTAAGGAGGGGGCGGCCTGTGCAGGGTGTCGGGAGACCTGGGAACTGAGCCTCCACTTCTGTTTATTTAGAGGGTGGGGCTCCAGGCTCCGGGAGAGGAACCCCCAGGCCTGGGCTCAAATGCCTGTTCAGCCGCTCACCGTGTGTGGCTGCGGGTGCCCAAGCCTCCCGGAGCCCAGGATGCTGTGTGTGCTGGGTTGATCCCGTGGCCGTGCAGGCAACGGTGGGGCTGGATTGGGGGGGGGTGATGGTGCGCGGAGGACATTCTGGCAGTTGGGGCTCCCTCTACCCTGTCTGTTGAACTTGGAGCTGGGCCTCCTGTGGAGGAGATGCTGGCCAGTGTGGGTCCGTGGGTTGAATCTGAACTTCATAGTTACCGCACCAGGGGTGTGGCCCAGTGATGGGACTCTGGGCAAGTTACTTAACCTCCCTGGGCCTTCAGTTCTGTGCCTGTGCCAGAGGCTACCTCTCTGCCACGATTTTGTGTGGGAATTAGAGACATCCCTCCAGAGTGCCTGGTGTGCTGGTGGCATTTGGTACATGGTGGCCATGATCCGGATCCCTGGCTGCGTGGCCTTGGGTGAGCCCCTGGCTTGGTCTGTTCCATTTTCTCATCTCTCAGATGACGGGACTTGACCAATTGATTTGTAAAGGTCCCTGTCTTTGAATTTGCATCCCCCTCCCAGGTGTGTAATTCCTCCGTGGCACGCATGAATATTCGAAGCCCTGTACTTTGCTGCAAGTTTCGCAAAACCACCTCACCTCGTTCCCTGCAGAGGCGGCATCTGTGACAGGGCTGGAGGTCCCTGCTCGTGGTCTGTGTTGGGCCAGCTGGTGGGGCACTGGGTCCAGGCGTCTGGAGGGATCGGGGCATGGGGGCCAGTGCACAGGGGCCAGGCGGGTTGTTGTCCCTCTTCCCAGACTTCTCAGGGCCCTCGAGTTTGCTGAAAGTCAGGCTGGCAGGGGTATATGGGATGATGAGGGCTTTTCTTAGGATATCGAGGTAATGGGCAGTAACAACTACTCCGAATCTCAGGGGCATGAAATGGTCATTTACTATCACTGCTCATGGTCAGATGGGTTGACTCCCTCATCCGCGTGGCTTCTGCTTGGCTCGGTGGCCGTCAGAGGGTGGTGGGGCTGGCGTCTCCCAAGGCTCGCCTTGGCGGGACATCCGTGACAAGGCTTCTTCACTCCCATGTTGGAGCCTGGGCCGGATAAGCGGACTGGTGTGGGGTGGGTGGGGGATGGGGTGGGTGGGGGATGGGGCGGGCGGGAGGTGGGGGTTCGCACTCTCTGTGCGGCCTCAGAGGACGTGATCTCAAAGACAGACCGTGGAAGCCACCGGCTCCCGAGGCCCGGCCCAGATACCAGCATGCTGTCACTGTAGCTGTGTTCTATGGTCAGTGATGTCACGGACCTGCCCAAGGTCCTGGGACATAAATTTTACCTCTTGGTGGGCGGCATGCCAGAAATTGTGGCCATCCTTAATATTCTGTGGCCACGATCTGTGGAAGCTTAATGTGGACCTAGTGCTCCTCCAAAAGCCCCAAGGCTTTTTATCCTCTTGAAGCCTCAAAGGAGCCTGGGAGACAGGTGCCATCATATACCCATTTTACAGGTGAGGAAGTAAAGGCAGAGAGGGCAAGTGTCCTGCTCCAGGCCCCACAGGGTGTGCATGGGAGATCCAGCATGAACCTAGGACTCCCTTCCCACAGCGGTAAGATGAGTGTGAGCCACAGCAAGAAAGATGCTGGGACCTGCAGAATTCTCCTCTCTGGTACAGAGCTGAATGAACCCGCTGACATTTATTCTGCACATCCCCGAGCTGGGCCCCCGCGCACAGGACAGCCCTTGGCAGGCTCAGACAAGAACGGGTCTTATATAAGAAAGGGGGCGAAGGTCTGCTCCAACCCAGCAATTATCCCATCACCTGGGCCTCCTTGACTTGGAACGTTTCTTTTCTGTAGGCTGCTCCATTCCGTAATTAAAAAACCCCCACAGATCCTGTTTAATGGGAAACACGCTGGCTCTTCTGGGGTGGTTTGAAGCAAGCCGGCTTATTCCAGAGATATTTCGTTGCGAGTATTAATAAAAACAACATGCATTTTTGTGTGTTTCCATAGAGACTTCCTGAGATTTATGTCCCCAAGATGTATCTTTGGATCCCATGGAATAATGATCTTCCAAATGTCCCCTGATCTTCTGCAGGTGTCCCTGGCCATGGAGGATAGCTGCGCACGAAGCACAGATGGACTGGGCGCAGCCGGCCTGAGGTCTTCCGTGTGCTTTCGTGAGGTGTCAGGGTGCACAGAGGCCAAGCTGGGAAATATCTGGGTGCACACAGTCCTGTTGCATCTGTCCTTGGGGCCGTTGGAAAGTTGGTGCATGTCCGCCAAGAACAGTGGCTTCCCTTTGCTGCCTAATAAGAGAAGTTCAAGTTTTCCCCAAAGGCCAAAAGAGTGGGATCTCTTAATATGGACTTGTTGCCCGAACCACCGTGGTACTGGGACGGGCTGGCTGGTTGACTGAGAGCCAGCTGCCCCAGGTGGTGTGGACGCTAGAGTGGTGGGGTCAGGAGTGCAGGGTTCTTGTCCCTGCTTGGCCACCAAAAGGCTAAGTGACTGGGGGTATCTCTTTAGACCCCAGTTTCTTCATCTGTCGAATGGGTGCATTAAGGCAATATTCTATAATTTGCAGATGACTGAAGCCTGACTGGAACTAGCGTAAGGAAAAAAAAAGGCATATGTGACTTTGTATAATGGAAAATTCCTGGGATAGAGCTCTAGCTTCAGGCATGGCTGGATCCAGAGGCTCAAACAATGTCTTCTGAGCTCTGTTCTTTTCTCTATCTCCAGGCTCTGCTAAGTGCAAGAATTTGTTTGGTGAGGAGTCATCCTAAGATTTTCCTAGGGAGTTGAACAATTTTTTTTTAAATATAAAGAAATCTGCACACTCATATTAATAGCATAGAGAGTGGGCTGGGGGATGAGGACTTGTTGCTTTGTCCTGTTGTTGGAGGATCTCTCCTCGTGGTGTACAAATGGCCTCCCCCTAAGTCCAAATTTGCTGTCCTCGGGACTGGGGGTGAGCGCAATGCCATAGGGATGAAAGTTCTGGGCCAGGATGACCAGCATGCTGAGCCTGGCTCTGTTATTTTCAGGACTTCCGTTTCTCCAGGTGGGAGCCCTGCCCTCCCTATGCCTCAGGCTCCTCTTCCGTAACTGGGTAAAAGACTCTCTTGGCATCTGGACCGGTAGCTGTGAACATCCAGAGAATAACACACTGGGGTCTGGAATGTGGCGAGTGCTCCTGCGGCATTCCTCTCTCCCTGACATCTGTGTCCTTGACAGTTCTCTTGGTCCCTTTGGCATCATTTCCAGTTGCTTCTTGTCCACCTGATTGGAATTCAGTTCAGCCCCATGCTGTGAGAATTGTTGGCCAGTGATCCTTTAACTGGTTAAGCATGTATCTGTCCCACACTAGATGACTGGGGTGAGCTGACCAGTGCTGGTGTGGCAGCTCCTGTCTGCGGCTCCTTCTGCCTTCCTGCTCTGCTGTCCTTCATGTGTGGCTTCATCCTCAGTTTACAAAGTGGCTGCCTTACCTCCAGGCATCACATTTGAACTCCAGGCAGGAAGGAGGGGATAGAGAGGTGAGGAGCAAAAGGAAGCCTTCGGAGAGCCTAGTTTTTTAAAAAAGCCATCTAAGGAGCCCACCAGGGACTTTTGCCTGTATCTCGCTGTCAGAACCGGGTCACCAGAAATGGCCACTTCTAGAGCCATGGAGTCTGGGAAGGTCAGTATTTCCGCTGAGCACAGGACTCCCCAGGACAGTGTTGGGTTAGACCGGCAAGGCAGATGCGGAGAGTGGGTGCTGAGTGGCCCACATTCTTGGGGCAGGTAATGTGTTTATTAGATGTGTTTGACCCCAGACCCTCCCCTTCCCCCCTGGGGAGGTAAAGCAGGAACACTCTGGGCTCAAGCAGGCCCTCCACACCCCGAGCTCTGCACAGCACCGGCTCTCTGAGTCTGAGCCAGTGTTGTGAGATGTTTGGGCCTCAGTTTCCCATCCGTGCAATGGGAAAGGATTGGGGTGTGTGTGCGGATTAGCCTGGTGCCAAGTCTCAGACGTGGGGCCCTGAGGCCCTGCTTGCTCAGGCTCCAGTCTTGGGCATTGTCTAAGCCCCCGGAAGCCTGAACACGTCTGAGAGGGTCCCATCGCTGGCTGCTTCCCAGCCAATCATTAAGGAAGATGGCATGAGGTTCCCTCCAGGGACAGCGTCGTCATAGTTGGGGTAGGTGGAACAGCCTGGAAAGGAGGAACAGAAGAAACAAGAGCACGACCAGGACCCGACCCAGTAACAGGGGGTGCTAGAGAGGTGAAGTGAGTGGGGGTGTGCTTGTCCCAAAAGCCTGGGGCGGGGGGAAGGGGTTCCTGGCAAGGCTCCCAGCAGCAAGGACGAGACGGTGGGGGCAGGTGCCCCATGGGAACACAGACAGAGGGCACTCCCAGCTTGGGTCATAGGCACACAGGGCCCCATGAGGCTGAGAACGTTGTCGAACCTCATAGTTGGCTGCAGAGGCAGGCGGGGGCCTGAGAGGCCTGGGGGGAAGGGTCAGGAAGCAAGGGGATATCCTTAGGAACTGGGGCAGGCCACACGGTGAGCCTTCCTTGTTGGGGGCCCCAAGTTCCTGTGAGAATTCACCGAGAGTGGGGGCTTCCTCTCGAGTTTCTGTACACCGTGTGGAGGTCCAGGGACACGCTGAGGCCCATCGGTGAGCCTTCAGTGCCCAGGACTCCAGAGCCCACCTGGTGCTATGGTTTGTGTCCGGATGCCCACATATGCTCAGACTGAACTTTTCAGAGTAATGAAGTTGGTTTTTTTCTTTTAATATTTTCTTTTATTATTTTTTTTAAGTGGTCTGGACTCCCAGTGTGGAGCTTGAACCTACCAACCTGAAATTGAGAGGCTCACGCTCCACCACCTGAGCCAGCCAGGTGCCCCCTATGTAATATATGTACACAAAAATACGTTTCTTGTAGTTGTTTATAATGATGAAAAATGGGCATGGTTTTCCCCAGGGTGAAAGGCAATGTCCACCATATAGCCAGATGCAGTGTGGCTGGGTTTCTGCTTGGGTCGTGGCTGGGGCGTGACTTGGGACGTGGCTCAGGGCATGGCTGGTGCCTGACAGTTGGGTAGACTGGTTCTTTTATTCTGTACGTGTGAGCGTATGTGAGTGTGTCAGCATGCATGTGAGTGGAAGCGTGCCATTAACCCTTCAAACAGAACCCCACAAGTTGCTTTTTGTAAAATGGGATCCTTGCTCACACACTAGTGGGGATCGTGTCCTGTGGTCCCTGTGAGATGTGCGATGTCCACTGGCCACTAAAGGCCCTGAAAAGGTCTGTAAAGTAACCATTATTTCAACCTAACCGTTTGTCTCCCAATCTCCTGGGAGGGCGGGACCCTTCCCGTCACCCCTGGTTCATTCTTGTGGAACACACTCGTGGAACCTGTTCCACCCTGTAGATATGTAATGACCCCCAGTGTTGGGCACTATGCTCGGTCCTAGGAAGACCAACAATGAGCAAGATAGATGCAACCCGGACCGCACAGAGCTTTTGGGCTCTGCTAAGTTGTCATCGTGGCTTGGTGGAGTGGAGGGGTGTGCGGGCCTGAGCCCCATCACGGGGCCTCCTTTGTTTTGGGATGGAGGTTGGGAGGGAGGCTGAAAGCTTTCTAGATCAGTGGTTCTCAAAGGGTGGCCGGCATCCCCTGGGATATGCTAGAAATGCAAATTCATCAGAGAGATGCTGGGGCCTTTGGGAAGTGCTGCTCTGGGGGAGGCCCAAGCTGGCCAAGTGGAACCTGAGTCTGGAGGGTGGGCAGGGCAGGGTTCTTCCAGGCAAGGGTGCTGCCCTGCAAAGGCCCTGAGGTAGGACAGATGGGAAGGTCAAAGAGCTGGGAGACAGGAGGTAGTACAGGAGGGCCTGGGTGGGGCAGAGCTGGTCCAATGGGCACTGGGACCTGGGGGTGCTATGGCCCTGGGGTGTGCATGCATCTGTGGGAGCCTGTGGCCCGGGGTGCGTGCATCTGTGGGAGGGCGTCCCACTCTGGGGGGACTGGGTCAGGAAGGCATTGCTCAACCCCCTCTTTCTTTGTGAAATATTCCTCTATTGGTGGAAATTGTATTACTTGGAGAATGAAAAAAAAAAACCAATAAAACTGATTTTTACTTTTAAAAAAAGTAAACTCTGGGGCTCTAAACATCTCCCCATGTGACTTTGTTGCCAGACAGCTCCTCTTTCTCCATCGGTCCCTCTGTTCACAAAGCCCAGAGTGGCCATGTGATGGACCGCCTGGGCCGGGACGCTCCTGAGAAAGGATTTGGAGGGGGGGGGCGATTCGTCCCTGCACTGGTGACAGACATATATGGGGGCCCCCCTGTGGGAATGGACGGTCCTCCCCCAACTAAACCCCCCGACATGCAAGGTTTCCAAGCATCATTATGGGCAAACAGCTCCAGCCAGCCTGGGTCTTCAAGGCTGATTATCCAAAATAGTTTTGGTATTTTTGTTTTGAAATTTTGGAAACAAACAGAAAATCCACCCCCACCCCCTGGCGCCCCAACCCAGGACATCCTGGGCCAGTATCTGTTTCCCAGCTGGAGCGCAGGAGGCTGCATGGCTGGACCCATGTCAGCGCCCGCATACTGGCTGAAGACCCCAGCTCGGGCCCCCTGCACTGCTGGATTGGCCAGCTGGGCTCAGACCACCATGGCCAGGTTCCTCTCAGCCTCAGAGGCATCTGGAAGGCTAAGGGGGTCACGACTATGATTAAGAATTGAAATAGCAAAGCCCTTGGCCTTCCTGGTCTGTGAGCTTTCCCCCAAATCCAACTGCTGGTCCCCGGGAGTCTTCCCTGCATTTGCCGCTGACACAAACGGGCCTTGGGCTGGGGAGGGACTGCAGGGCGGCTCTCGGGAGGGTGGGGGTCCCAAGGGTCCACACTGACTCTCTGTTCCTCTGTCCTGCATCCCTCCAGGCTCCTGGAAATGGCGTGTTCTGTTGACGCCGAGCAGTGGGGCAGTCCAGTACTCACCAGGGTCTGGGGCGCCTCCCAGAGGAGCGCCAGGCCTTGGGGCTCGCAAAGACCACCTCACTGGCATTCCTTTGCTCGTGGGTGAGTGTGCTGAGCCCCCGCTGAGTGCTGGAGGCTGGGGAAATCAGGCGGAGCAGGGGTAGCTCCCCTGTGTCCCACCAGGCAAGAACACCACCAGCTCCCTCCCAGGTGACGTGACAGTGCCATGGCAGGGCACAAATCAGGGAGAATCAGGGTCAGAGTGCACGGAGGGTGCTGGGCCAGGACTGGAGGTCGTGATGTCTGGTCTCTTTCTCCTGTGGTCCCCCTGGGCTGCAGAGAGCCACTGTGAGTTGTCCTCTCCTCGTCCTGGAGTGACTTGGGGTCACCGGTCTCTTGGGACACAGTGAGTTGATGCTTTGTCATCCTGAGGGATTCATCTTGTGAACACCCAGACCGGTGGCAAACCCATATGGAGAGCTCCCAGTGATTTACAGGGATGCACCACCCTTGAGGAGGGCTCTCCCCCCCAGTCCCCAGGCGTGCACAGGGCACGGTGACCTCCCTGCTAAGGGCACAGTGTGGGAGGGCCAGGAGGGGAACTGGGGGGCAGGGAAGCCTGCCTGGCAAAGCCCACCTTGGCCAGGGGGTCACGGTCACCATCGCTGTGACCGGTCACGTCGATGGCAGGTGCCCTTGACCTGATGGGACGGGTGGGCACTGTGCCCCTGGGGTCTTCCTCCTGAGAACCCGCGATCCCCGACTGATCACGAGAAATAACCAGATCAGTCCTCACAGAGGGATGCCACACAGACCACCTGCCAGGACTCCTCACGAAAATCATGGCAAACCAGGGACGTCCGAGAAACTGTTGTGGCCCAGAGGAGCCTGGGGAGATGGGATGGCTGCATGTCATGTGATGTCCCGGACGGGATCCTGGGACAGGGGAGGGGACGCTGGATGAAGACTAAGGGAATCCGAGCCAAGTGTGGGCTTTAGCTGATAATAAGGCCTGAGTCTTGCTTTAGTAGCAAACACCCCTGGGTCTGGTACGCGCGACTTCTCCATGCTCTTCGCAACTTTCCCCCCAGTCGTGAGCTAACGTGAGCGGTTTATTTAAGGCAAAACACCCAGATCCCTCTCTTCCACGCTCTCTGTCTGAGGGCAAAGCCAAGGCCCTTCCGCGTCAGAGTCCTTCACATCCCCACCGAGAACCAAGGACGTGACCGTGGGATTCGAACGCGGCTTTTGAGAATGGCCATGTCGTCTTGGCTCGTGTTCTCTCTCCCTTCTCCGTCCCCTGCTCCCTCCCTCCGCCGCTGTCCCCCAGTGGCACAGACACTGGTGGGTGTTTGGTTGCTGTCGTGCCCGTGGGGGGCTCCTGGCATCCTGTGTGTGGAGACCGGGGTGCTGCGGAAGGATTATCCAGAGCAAAACGTCAGCGGTGCCGAAGCCGAGGGTCCTTGCTCTAGAAGCCGGCCACTCGGACGGACTCCTGGTCCTGGCTGGGCCCTTCCTACGTGTTCACATTCCATACCAGCAACTAAATCTTTTTTTTTTAAAGATGTATTTATTTACTGGAGAGAGCGAGAGAGCGGGGGGAGGGGCAGAGGGAGCGGGAGAGGACAAATCTCAAGCAGACTTCCACTGAGCTTGGAGCCTGATGCGGGGCTCAGTCTCATGACCCCAAGATCATGACCTGAGCTGAAGCAAGAGTCAGCCGGTCAATGCACGGAGGCCCCCCAGGTACCCCCAGCAACTGAATCTTTCTAGCAGAACTGTGCCTGGCCTGCAGTTATAAGAAGCGGAGGGAGAACAAAATAATACTGCTAACAGCCACTGAAGGTTTCCTGTGGGCCAGGTCTTTGGGCAAACAGAGTCTCCTCATCCTCACCCCGTTTCAACAGGCAGGGTGGGTGCTTTTGGTATGACACTCATTGCACACATGGGGGAAACTGAGGCTCAGAGAGGTTAATTATCTCGCCTCAAATTGCACAGCGGAAAGTGGCCGAGCTGAGCTTTGAACCCGGGCCGTCTGGTGCCAAGGTCTTGGTGGTACCCATCGTGCCACTGGGCCCTCCCCACAGGGGCACCCAGGCCTCCGAGGGCCTGGCCCGAGCTGTGTCCTCAGCTAGGGGCCACCCATCACCCTGGCTTGATGCTATCCCCTGAAGGTGGCTCACGTATCAAGCCGTGACTTGGTGTTCCCTGGCGGAGCCTGGGCCCCCGCCTGGGCCCCTCGTTTCCGCGCTCTGCATACGTGGGCGTCGCCGGTGTCATGGAGACAGTGGGGTCTGTCACCCATCATGCGGTGTCACCATTAATTTACGGCTCCGGGGCATTGACCAATTTCAGAAGCTCAGTGGGAACTTCTCGGTGCTTCTGGAATAGCACGGGGTTTGGTGTTTTAGCATCTGGGGCCCGCGGGGTGGAGAGGGGGAAGGGATTATTAAAGGTGCAGATCATTGGCCACAGGCCTTCCAGGCCTCGGGGCGGGCAGCCGGCTGGGGCGCAGAGCGTGTGTGTTCCTGCAGACAAGTGATCTCCCCGTCCCCTCCCGTGTGGCAGGAATGGCGTCCATGGCACAGATCTGGAGGTCAGGCCCGCGTGCCCTGGGCCTGGAGTGCCACCCTATCCTCCAGTGGAGATCGTCCCTCGGGGTTGGGGAGGCCGGTGTGGGGAGTGTGTCCTTGGACCTGTGTTATTCATTAATCCTCAGGACCCCCACCCCCAGTGTGAAAGCACCATTGTCGCCCGTTTTATAGAAGTGGACCCCGAAGTCCAGCTTCCTTGCCTGGGGGATTTGAACGGAGGCTGCTGGGTCAGGATGTCCTCAGGGCCACGTTCGCCCCCCAGGATGGCATCCTGGGGCTTCGGGGGTTATGGTCACCAGGCTCGCAGCTGTAGGAAGTGCTCAGGTGACAACCGTGTGTCGTGTGTCCCTCGGGAGCAGTGGGCCTTGCTGCCCCTCCCCCCCATCAGGCCCTGTACTCTTGCTGGTGCCCCTTCCAAGAGCCCTCTTGCACCCGGGTGCCCCACCCAGGCCCCTCTGTCCATCTGTCTGTCTGTGAGGCTGAGCCCTCCGTCCCTGGGAGATGCTCCCAAGTGTCCAAGGAGGCGTTCGTGTGTGTGGCTGTCCCACGGCTCCTGGCGTGTTCCTGGTGGTCCTCTCCTGCACTCTTCATGCCCCCTTGGGCTTCATAGTTTCGTCCCCATTTTGCAGACGAGGACCCACGACTCCGAGAAGCAGTGAGTTTCTGCCTCGCTGAGGATGGAGCAGAGGACATTCCCCATGCCCGTGGGGTCACTGCCGGGTGACACAGCCTGTGGGGCAGGACAAGGGTTTCCCTGAGGGCCCAGGCTAGAGCTGGTGGGGTTTGAGGACTATGTGGGGGAGAAGCAGAAGGCCCCGATCTGTGCTCACTGCTGCTGCCTCCTAGCCCCCTACTACCCCTCCCCAAGTGTGGGGGAGAAGGGTCGCCCCTCTGGATGCCCTAGGACCTCCCGGCTGACTGCCCCATGGGAGCTTGGTTTTCCTCCTCCAGGTGCTGCTCTAAGGGGGGGCGGTGTATGAAGGTCTGCTACACAGGGCCACAGGGGTTCCTCCATCTGTCCCAGCCCCTACTCTCTGTGGCTTCAGGCCCCACTCTCCAGAATATGAGGAACAAGTTGCCTTCATTGATCCTTCGATGACTGATGGGCTGGTACAATAGTCATTCAACAAATATTCCACTTGCCTTGCTGACCCCAGCTCAGCACCCTGAGGGCTGCCAGGAGGACCCCCACCTCCCTGGGGCCCACTGTCTTCCCCTGTGAAAAGGATCACACATCCTGCCCTTGGGGTAAGGATAGAAGGAGCAAGGTGAGGAAAATGCGTGACCCCCCTGCCTGCCCAGGTTTCATCACTGCCTCCCGGCGCACCAGTGGGTTTTCAGTTGGTGTTTGTGGAATGACTGGATGGATGGATGGTTGGATGGTGGGTGGATGGATGGTGGGTGAGTGGATGGTGGATGGACGGGTGGGTAGGTGCAGGGTGATCACTACAGGCTGCTCTGGAGGCGATGCACCAGTATAGCAACCAGGCAGAAAAGCACTCTGCCCCCTAAGAGAGGCACAGAGAGAAAGTCAGGGGAGGTCACTCCATCTCAGGGGGAGGAGGCGGGGTGTTGGGGAAGGTGGGAGCAGGCAGAGAGGTGGCATTTCAGCAGGGCCTTGGTGGAATGGTACTCCCTGCTAGGCACTCGGAAAGCGAGTGTTTGTGGGGGGGGTGACAGGTGGCTTGGTGTGGCTGGGGCTGTGTTTAGGGGACAGGTGGGGACAGAAGGAACTGGGATGGGGCCGAGGTTGGAGCAGAGCAGGAGACTAAATCAGCTGACGTCTGGCTGGGCTGCTGTCTCAGGACCTGTGGTGGGACTAGGGGTACGGGGTGTCAGGCCCCATGGACTGGTGCAGGTTGCTTGTCTGGCAAAAAGCTCAAGGTAAGAGGATTTGGCCCAGAATTTCCGAGGACTGACTTCGGTGCTCCTCTTGGGTCTCCTCAACTGGGCCTCCGGCTCCTCACCTCTGCCCATGTCACGGCATCCAGGAAGCCTCCCTGGGTTACACTCCTGGGTCAGGCCCCACCTCCAGCCCTCCAGCTTCCGCAGCCTCTGTGTCTGCCTCCCTTCCCCATCCCAGCCCTGCTCACAGCTCTGTGAGTGTGGTCATGGCCTCTGAGCTTGTCCTGTGCCCCCTTATACCAGGATAGAGGATGGTCTGGGTGTTGGTCTTGGGGTGATGGGTTGGGGTGTTGGGAGGATGGTCTTGTCATGGTGTTGGTGGTGGTGTCCGGCCCAGGCTGGCCCTGAGTGGGCTCCCTTGATCCCGAGCATGACCTGCCTAACAGAGGAGCCCTGAGCTGGCTCTTCGTTTTCTAGGGTTAGTGGCCATGGGCCTGTCCTACCCTCCAGGGAGGCTGGCCTCAGGTGCGACTTCTCTGTTCACATCAGCTGTGTGCTGTCCAGACCTTCCCTCTGGGGGCCCGGAGCAGGGGATGGAGTTTCCTGGCTTGACCCGGCCATGGGTGCCTTCCTCCCTGGAGAGCTCATGTGTGCTTGGATTCAGTTAGCCCTGAGTGCCTACTCAGTGTCTCCTCTGCTCCAAACATAAAGGAGAGGTCATCACAAATAGCAAGATGGGTCTTCAATGATTTCCAGCCTCCGTGGCATTTCCTCAGCTGAGTTCCAGGGAGCGGTGGGGTCTGGAGTCTTCTGATAGGTGTGTTCGTGGTTGAGGAAGGAAAGAGGAGGAATGTCCCATAGCCTCAGGTTGCCCAACAGCATTTAAAGGCTCTGACAAGTCCTGTAGTAAAAAAAAATCAATGAACTTCTTTGAGTGTTCCCAAACTTCTTTGATCGTGGAACCCTGTTTTTGTTTGTTTGTTTTTCTCGGGTCATCTATGAACATCTGTTAACACCATATCTGGGGAAAGCTGACTTCCAGAACAGAGTCCTAACCTCCCTTCGCTGCCCATCCCCCTCTGCGTGTGCCGAGCACGGTCACAGGTGCTGGGACCAGCTGGGGCTTCTCGTGCATTCTGTTTCCTTAAAATCCCTCCTAACTGGTGAATGTGACCTGCTCTGTGGTCTAACATTACATTTTTTAAAAAAGATTTTATTTATTTATTTGACAGACAGAAATCACAAGTAGGCAGAGAGGCAGGCAGAGAGAGAGGAGGAGGCAGGCTCCCTGCCGAGCAGAGAGCCCGATTCGGGGCTCGATTCGGGGCTCGATCCCAGGACCCTGGGATCTGAGTTGAGCCTAAGGCAGAGGCTTTAACCCACTGAGCCACCCAGGCGCCCCTAACATTACATTTTTGAGGCAGACATTCGGTCCTGCCCGTGAAGGCCATGGGTGCTGGCCTTCCCTGTGCAGACGATTTCCTAGTGGAATTTGGAGGTCCCTCGGAAGGAAGGCCCCCAGGGCTGCTCAGATGGGGCTGCATGGGGTCCGTCTCACACCACATCTTGCTTTGGCCTGGGGGACTGTGTGCTTCTCTCATGAACGTGCCTCCCCTCCACTGTGGCCTCCACAGCCAAGACACGGGAATGTATTTATTGAATGCAAATCATGCCGGGCAAATTTATTTCCCTGTCTTGCTGTTCTCCCTCCTTTCCCCACATCCCAGATTTATGAAATGTATGGATCTTCTCTTTAAACAATCCCTCAAAAGCTCTGACTTGCAAATTAGTTCCTTGAATGATCCGCTGTATATATTCTGCATTTAATAAATTCAGTTATTAAGGAAGTAGCAATTGATTATTTAATTACAGCAGATCAGGAAATCAGGCTCCTCGGCAAACGTCCTGAAACACTGGGTGGAGAAGTAATAAATGGGAAAAAGCACTCATCTCACCTGCCTGGATGGTGGCATTTCCGGTGGTGATGGAGGGAGCCGGGGCTGGGTCCGGCCAGGGTCCCTGTGGACGCTGCCCTGCACGAGTCCTGACGCGGCAAAGAAATGGATGAACCAGCCATCCACGGTCCTTTTCATTTGATTTGTGTGGATTGGAGTGTTTGTATTATGTATGAAATGCAATTTGCATTACATTCCAGGGAAAAAACACAAACAATATTGATAAATACATTTTATGTGTATACAAAATAGATTTGAGCAAGATAGAGGGGTCCTGGGAGTGGAGGTGTGTGTGTGAGGAAATCAGCTTTATAAAAAAGGCGAGTGCAGTGGGAAGGTGGTCCTGAAGACCGGTAAGGCCCAGGCAGAAATGGGGGGACCTGAGGGCACCTCCCGCTGCACCCAGGCTGCTTGTGTCCAGCGCTCAGGGCCCGTCCCCGGCCACCTCCTCCAAGAAGCGCTCCTCCTTTTGAAACTCTACAGTGCTCTGCTCTTGGTCTTTGCTAAGAGTGGCAGATGCTGATGCTTCCTCCCTCCTCCTTCCCTCTTTCTCTGTCTTTTCCTCCCTCCTCCCCCTCCCTCCTCCTTCTTTCCCTTCCTCCTTCACTCCTTCCCTCCCTCCTCCCTCCCTCCTTCCCTCCCTCTTCCTTTCCTCCTTCTCTCCCTCCCCCTCCCTTCTTCCCTTCCTTTCTCCCTTCCTTCCCATCTCCCTCTTTCTTTTCTTCGTCTCTCTCTCCTTTCCTCCCTCCTTCTTCTCCCCTCCCTCTTCCTTCTTCCTCTGATTCTCCTTCCCTCCCTCTTTCCCACTTCTCTCCTCCCTCCCTCCTTCTCCCCCTCCTCCTCCCTTCCTCCCTCCCTTTCCCCTTCCCTCCTTCCCATATGCCTCCTCCTTTTCTTCCTCCCTCCTTCATACTTCCATCCTCCCTCCCCCTCCCTTCTTCCTTCTAACCTCCCTTCTTCCCATAATCCTCCTCCTTTTCTTCCTCCCTCCCTCCCTCATTTCCCTTCTTCCTTCTCTTCCTTGTCCTTGCATTCATTCCCTTACTCATTCTCCGTCCGCCCATCTGCTGCTTGTAGGGGTCTTCCTCTATGCTGGGGCTGTGGGGCTGGAAAGATCTCTAGGGGACACTCACCTCCTAGTGCCCTCCAAACTTGGGCCGGGCAAAGGTCTCACGGTCAAGTTCCACCTGGACGAGGATGCAGGAGGTTTGCCCAGCCTGCTGGGCGGCCCTGGCCTTGTTTTCTCTCATGTCAGTGGGTCAGCAGGGCACTTGCCATCCTCCTGTACTCCATCCTCCCTGAGGACCCAGGAAGTGCCAGGCCTCCTGCAGGGTACTCGGGATGCCAGGTCACTGGGGGACAGTCCAGGGAACAGCCGACCCAGGACAGCACGCAGGGGTGGAGGGGCTGGCTGGAGGCCAGAGGAGGAAACTGCCCAGTGTTTCAGCACTGGGGGATGGACTTGGCTGGGGGCTTCGATCTCCCATGATGAGAGACAGGCTGCGTGCGGGTCACCAGCATGGGAACATCAGGGCGGGGAACATGCAAGGACCGAGGGGTCCCAGTCACGTGGAAACCTCCGCATGCTGGCCATCTGCTTTCTGCCATCTTCCCTTTGGTGTGGACCACTGGGCCCTGTCGCTAGCGGGACAGGAGACCCTGGGGTCCACAGTGGAGCCCGATCCCCTGTGATAGTCGCTCTCGGTTTTGCTGTGGTCTAGGTTCGCTTCTTTCTCAAATGCCGCTGCTGGGCCCGGTGTGGCTGTCTCTAGCAACCCTGCCCCGGCTCCCGGCCCGGGCTCCCCACCTTCCCTATGCCCCAGGAACACAGGGAGGTGGGGGGCTTCTGGTTCTCTTGGTTTTACAGTCTGGAGGCCAGAGGGGAAGTCAGGTGTGGGAGCCCCCTTCTGAGGCTCTAGGGGAGGGCCCTCCCCACCTCCCCCAGCTCCTGAGCTCCACCCCCTCACCAAGACCTCCTACTTGATGTGGCTTTCCTCTGTCTTCTCTGTGTGTCTCCAATGAGGACAGTTGTCTCTGGATTTGGGGTCCCCCCAGGTCATCCAGGATGACCTCACCTCCAGATCCTCAATCGTTTCTGCAAACACCCTTCCCAGAAGAGGCTACACCTGTGAATGAACCGGGAGACCAAGGCGTCCCTCCCTCCTCCTACCGCTTCCTTCTTACAAGAACCCTTTGTCCCCCACCCAGTGCTCTGAGCCGTTCCCCTACCCTCGCTGATCATGCCTTGGCGTGTCTGAAGATGACGCAGAAACAGGGTTCTTGCCCGAGGTGCGTGGGGCCCTCCATCTGCTCTCCCTCCGCAGCTAGTCTGCCGTCTTCTTTCATTTATTCACTCCACTAACACTCAGATGCCACCTCCCCAGGGGGGCCCCCTGATGGCCTGGGGCCCCTGGGAACACCCCCCCCCACTGCTGTGTGGCTTGGGGTCTCCGTGAAGACCTCCTTCTGCCTCAGTTTCTCCAGTATCCTCATGCTGGAGCCAAGCTGCCTGCTCGTAAGTCCCAGCCTGAGCAGTGGTGGCAGGGACATCAGACGAGGTCATGACCTGTCCCCCGTCCCCATCCCAAGCCTCCCTTCACACCCTTGCCGACAGCGGCTGGCTAGTCCAGGGTGCCAGGAGTTCCGCCGGGAGGGGACACTTCGGGCCGGGCCATGCACGGGAATGCTGGTGAGCACGGGGTAAGGAGGATCCACGGTGGCCTGGGGCCCCCAACCTCTCCCCCATGGCACACCTGATAGTTTCTCAGTAAGTCTGTACTAAATGAATGAAGGAGCCAAACAGGCCCTCCCTCCTAAGTTCCCTGGAGAATTATTACACGGGGACAGACCAGAGAGTGTTAGAAACGGGTATGCGTTTCCTCCCCCTGAGCCTTTAAAATTCCGTTATTCTTCCATTATTATTACAGCTGCTAGCTATTCCCACATCCTCCCCCTTTTACCTAAGAGCAGTGGATTCGATTCATGGAGGTCTATCTTCCCTTCTTTGCACAAAACACCTGTTCGATCAAGGGTAGAGCAGGGATCCTTGGAGAAGCCCCCCTCCCCCACCCGCCGTGGGGGAGCCAAGGCACCTTCAGCTCTGAGGGGCAGGTTTGAGGAGGGGGGGTCTGTCCCCCACCCCCCCGCAGCTGACTGGGACAGGCTCCAATGGGTGTCGTCCTGGCAGTGACCCCCCCCCCCCGCCCTCACTGTGACTGTAGCCCCCAACTGGAGCTGATTGGATAAAAGAAAGCTTGATGGACAGAACGATCAGCCTCTCTTGGGCACTGGGGCTGCCAGATCTTCGTCATTAAGTCAGGAGAGGAGCGGCTCCTGCGAGAGAAGTCTTGGCTGTGTGACACCGCCACAGGGAGGTGACCAGCGTGCTTGGGGACGTGGCAAACTGCACATCGCCGGTGAGGCCGAACCAGAAGGTGCCAGCCGAGTGGAGAGGGCCCTTTCTGGAGGGATCCTGGTGTGTGCGTGGAACATGACCCGAGTTGTGTGCCTGCCCCGTGGGGCTCCCCAAAATAAGCCTCAGGCCCCTCTGGTCTTCTCCTGCCACCGCCACCGTGGGGTGGTCTGCGAGGAGCTTGCTTTGCGGGGCTCCTAGGGGAGCTGCATTTCCTGGGAGGAGACAGTGCTTTGTTCAGATGGCCCCCTCCCCTCATTGGTCAGTCCCCTTCCCATCTGGCCATCAGGCCGTGGGGACCAATGTCAGGGGCATCCAGGAGTCAGGTGTTCTCACCAGTGATGACAGCACTGTGGGAGGGCTGGTCAGGGACGCTGTGTGTGAAGGAGGGGCCAGCCGAGTCTGGGGAGGGGGAAGGATCAAGGAGGACTTGCAGGAGGAGGTGAGGTGGGGACTGTATCTTAAAGCGTGAGCAGCAGGTAGCAAGCCAGTTGGCCTCCTAGAGGGAGGGGTCAGTGTGAGGAAGGGCCAGTAGGAGGCTGCAGCCTGGGTGTGGGTGTGGCAGGTGATGGCTGGAGGAGGACTGAGGGACACCGGATGTTGGCTATGGCATTCTCTGAAGAGGCAAACACGGACAGATAGCCAGCAGCAACGGGAGATCTGGGGATCCTGTGAGGGCCCTGTAAGGGTGTGTGTGTGTGGGGGGTGGCTGCCCAGCGTTGACCGGGGCCTGTGGCCTGCTGGCCTGATGGTGGGGGTCATGGGTTGAATGGTGCCCCCCAGAAAGGTGGGTCCACATCCTAACCCCTGGTACCAATGGACGTGAGCTTCTTTGGAAAGAGGCTCTTTGCTCAAGTAGTGAGTTGAAGGTTTTGGGGTGAAGTCCTCCTGGATTTTGAGGGGCCCCGAATCCAGTGGCCTGTGTCCTCATGTAAGAAAGGAAAGAGATTTGAGACATGGATGCACGGAGGGGGAAGGGCACATGAGGATGGGCGGAGATGGGAGGGATGCATCCAGAAGCTGGGAAGCCCCGAGATGGACTGTGGTTCCCAGAAGGCAATGTGGGGGCCAGGAATGGGGTCTCCCTCAGAGCCCCCAGGAGGACCCAACCCTGCCCACACCTGATTTCAGCCCCGCGATCCTAATTGCTGACTTGCAGCCTCCAGAAGCATGAGGAATAAGAAACAGTGTTGTTCTCAGCCCCCCAGTTTGGGGTAACTTGTAGGGCAGCTGCAGGAAAGAAGCAGGATGTGGATTTTCAATCTCCTGATGTCATCCTGAGACGTCTGTGGTGCTCAGGGGTTCTACCTGCCAGTGGGGGTGAGGGGCGCAGAGCCGGCTGCCCAGGAACAGGAGCACACTGGCGTGGGTGGGAGCATTGCAGGAACGCCCTGTTCGAGAAGTAACCCCGCTCCCTCCTGCCGCGTTCACACCAATGGCGGGCTGAGCAGGGTCAGCCATCTGTCCAGGCCCTCTGTCTGCAGCCCCTGAGACCACGTGACTACGCCGTGGCCTGCTGTCCCATCCTTCCCCTGCCCCCCTCACATCAGCCGGGGCTCAGGGGTCCTGGCCACGTACTCGTAGTCCCACCCTACCGCTCAGCAGAGTTGGATGTTTTCAGAGTCACATTCAGGGACTAAATGTTGCTAGGAGGATTGCTGCTCGGAACACTTACCCTAAAATGACCACGTGCCTTTCCACTGAAAAAAAGATCCTTGGGAGCTCCGACTGTTCTCCTGAAAGCCACCGTCAGGGGAGGCGAAGACAAAACAGAGTTGGTTTTCTTTTCGTGGAAGTGTGTCACCAACTGTAAGATGGCTGGAAAGGAATTTCGGGACAGGAATAAGAGACTGTAGTCTGGGTTAGAGCCGCACAGCCCGCTGGGAAGTGGAGGGCATGCTTGGAGACCTCCGCGCCGACACCCCCACTCGGCTGGCCTTCCCGGTGGGCACGGAGAGGGGCCAAGGGCAGTTCACCAGCATGATGTCTTCTCCAGAGCCCACTAGGTCAATCATTCATTCATCCCTGTGCCTGACACTGCGCTACGTGTGGGACAGACCCTGGGAAGAGTTAAACACCGTTCTTGCTACAGGAACTGAGTGTTTCCATGATGACTGCAGGCTGAACTCCAAATGATGGGGCTACTGTAGGAAGCCCCATCATGGAGGTGAGGGATACTGGGACCCCTGCTCTTGCCCTGGCCCCTGTGGCCTACTCTGCACTCAGCTGCCAAAGAGATCCTGTGAAAACCCCATCTTGCGCTCCAAGGATGTCTCTCTTCTGCTCTGAGATCTCCCTGGACACCCTAGCACTCTCAGAGAAAGAATTAGTGATCCCAGTGGACCACAAGGCCCCATAGGATCAAGTCTCGATTTCTCTTTGGTCTCATCTCTTGCTCCTCTCCCTCCAGACCACACCGGCCTCCTCTCAACTCCTTGAATCTGCCAAGCATGATCAGGTCTCAGGTTTTGGGCTTGCTGTCCCTGAGCCTGGAATGGCCTTCCCCAGATGGCCACATGCTTCCCCTCCTCTACTTACCTTGGGTCTATAGTCCAACGTCATTTTCTCAGGGAGCCCTCCCCGGCCACTGTGTCTAAAATGTCAATACCCCAACCCCTTCTTATGCTTCTCCCCGACGGTTTTACTCCGAGCCCAACCTAGTATTACATTATCCAAAGCACCATTCACTCAATGGTCCTGTTTCTCTGTGGCTCCCTGTGCAAGAATGCAAACCCCAGGGAGGGCAGGACTCTGCTCGTTTCATTTGCCGTGGCCTCCGTGGTGCTTGGGACAGGGCTGGCAAATGACGAGTTCATGACCCGTAGCCCGAGGTCTGGAAGGGCAAGTGTGAGCCCTACAGCTGGGTGGTGGGGCACATGCAGAGGGCCTGGTGCCGGGAAGCATGTACGTCCAGAGAACAGAGAGGGAAGGGTCCGGGTGGATAGGGACTGAGGGTGCAGAGGGCGATGGGCTGAGGTGTCGCTACCTTCCCCAGAGGCAGCTGGGAGGTCTCTGGGGGTATTCAGCGCGGGGGACGCACGTGTGTGTGCATGTGTGAGCAAGTGTGTGCCTGAGGACGCGTGGAGGGGGGTGGGGCTGGGCAGGTGCCTTGATGATTTATCAGCGCATCTCCACCACTGTTTATTAAGCATTAAGCACCGTTTCTTATCTGCAGTGAAGTCCACTTGAAAGGACTGTGCACATTACCAGGACATAATGTTAAAAGCCTGTGGTGAGTTGCTCTGGCTGCTGAGAGGCGGGATGTCAGCCGTAAAAAGAGGTTTAGTTCTCGCCTGGTTGTTGGCAACAGTTTCAGATACCGTATTTCATCCCCCTGAAACTCCCTCCCATGCGCTGCATGTGGCATCATTATTTTATTCGCCATGGAGGAATGTCATTGCTTATAAGCTGCATTCCAAATTCAAAGATGTTAACCTGTGGAAGAAAACAGCGGGTGCTAGAATCAGTGAAATACGGTAATAATGGAATGTACAGATATACGGGATAGCACGCCAGGTTCTTTCCGTAAATGCAGGCAAATATATGCTCTGGAGGACCAAAGGAAACAGTCTGGGGCGTGCTATAAATCACTCAGCTCATGTGTGCAAGCAGGCTTCCTTGGAGGTGAAACCTTCCGGCACATTCTGGAGAGCCAGGAAGCATCTTCTGGGGAGGAGAGGGGCAGCCCACCGGTGTGAAGTGGGGCTCAGGGGTTTCCAGGGGGTGGGCAATTTAAGACACAGTGATACAAGCCTGTGATAATCTTGGTCAGATCCTGCGCTTCGGGGTGGAAGCTGAAACCCCCAGGGAGGAGGGACAGAATGCTTGTTCACTAGAAGTCGGCAGAAGTTTCCAGAGCCATTCTGCTCCAGCTGCCCCCGCCTGCCAGGGCTCTCCAGGGTGGGAGAGTGCAGGCGTGGAGGGATGCCACGTGGAGCAGAGCCACGGGTGGGAGGCTGTAGGCTCCCATCCAGGGATGTGGGATTCGCCGTGGTCCTGGTATATCTTTACTGGTTTTTAGGACTCAAGCTTCCGGAGGTGAAGTGGGGAGTTGTTCCCAATGGCATCTGGCTAGCAGCTTTCCATGTCCTCTCCCAAGAGCCCTTTGGGATATTTAGGAGGAAACACAACAGATGAGAAAGCACAATGGTGGGAACAGTGTAGCCGACAATCCTGCCAGGATCGGGAGCTATGGCCTCTCTGTGAAAGCCTGGCAGGTGGACGGAGAAATTCCAGCCCAGAGCCCTGTGCCTGCTGCGAGCACGCAGGAAGCAGGGCTCCTTTCCCGCCTCTCCCCTCCGCCATCTCAGCGACCCACATTGAAATCCAACTGAACACCCTGTCTATGCCCATCTGGGTTTGGTTCCCTCAGAAACACCCTGAGACAAGGATGGGAGTGCGTGTCATTTGTGGGAAGGAGGAGCAGGCTGAGGGCTGCTCCAGCAGCGTGTACTGCCCAGCCCAGCCCCCCGTGGGCAGCTGGGGCTCAGTCCCTCAGGGGACCCTGGGGAACAGTGAGGAACACGCATGGATGTTACTTCCAGGAACACTTCCTGGCCTCAGGTGTGGCCAGGAAGCAGCCTGCAGCATGTGGGGTGACGCCAGAGGGCCCCTGCGGGACACTCGTGCTCAGTCCTCATGTCTGTGCATCTGTCCCAGGAGGTGTGGGGGTGCACAGACAGCGGCAAGCATGAAGTTCAGCAGACGCTCCTCACAGTCCACTCATGCTCTGGTAACTGACAGAGCCGCAGGGTCCCCGCCCGGCCGCCTGGTCCCCCTGCCTTCCCCGTCCGTGACATGGGAAGATTACATCCAACGTTGACCTTGACGGTGCTCTGTGAGGTGGAGAGGGCCTTATGTCCACAATGGGGGCAGCATGTGTGGAAAGGCGGGGTGCTAGGCCCTCAGAGAAACCCCCTCGCCTCCCATGCTGTGCCGGCTGCAGGGGTGCTGCGGGGAGGGGCCCGGAGTGCATGTGGGGTTGAGGGGCAAAGCGAGGGGGTGCTGAGAGTCTCAGAAGCCCCCCAGTGAGGCACGGGGAGGGTGCGGGGGTGGCAGAGCCGTCTGGCCACAGCGTTCTTTAGGAAAGGGTTAAGAATATGACCATCTGGGGGGAGGGAGATGGGGAATGGCTGGCTGTGTCCTTTGAAAGCTGTGGGACATTGGGCATGGTCCCAGCCTTTCTGAGCCTCTGTGCCCTGTCTGCGAAAGGAGCTCTGGCGCAGTCCCCCCTTCCCAGGCTGGTGGAGAAGGTTGCATGTGTTCAGTGCGCCCTGGGCACTTGGTCACATGTGGGCTCGGTGCCTGGGGAGGGGGCCGGAGGGGGCGCCCTGGTCTGCACTGCTGGTGGGGGGGGGGGGCAAGCACGGACCCCTCCCAGGCAGAAGAGAGCTCTTGCCGCCTCCGCCTGTGTCCTCATGTCCTACACTCCAAGTTTCCAATAAAAGTTGGTCTTTCTCTGCTGCCCATGGCCTGGTTTTATTAACTAGTCTTCCCTCCTGTGATTTTTCACCCCCTCTCCCCTGCCTCCCTGCATCCAGTTTCTGCCCGGTCGGCCTCAAGGCTTGGTTCCTTGGTGTCCTTCCCCTGTAGGCGGTGGCTGTGAAGTGCGCCCCCAGGGACTGGTTTTCTTGCTGGAACAGGGCTCCGCTAGCTGGCTTACCTGTCTCAGGGGAGGGCAGGTGTGTGCTCTATTCATTCCTTCATTCTAGAACCTTGGTGCCAGCTCCCTGTGGCTCTGTGGGGGCACAAACCTGCCATCTCAGGGGCGAGAGGGGCCAGGCCAGAACCATTCCAGGTCTCAGTGGCAGAGCCACTTCCCCTCGAAACCTGCGGGCGGCCCTCCTGGTGTCCAAGTTTTTTCTTTTTTTTTCCCAATGAATTTCGATGAGAACCTTTCCAAAAGGTCTCCTACAGTTTTCTGGGAGTCATGGGGTAGGTTTGTCGCTGCCAAGCATGTCCCGCTTCACCCACCACGCTGAATCACAGTTTCCTCGTCGGGAGAGCAGGGATCGGGGTCTCCGTCTGTGGGCCGCTGCGAGCATTAGGTGGGCCGTGTAGCCGGGCACCCCGCAGGCACCTCAGAAACAAGTCACAGCAAAGAGGATTCTTGCGTTTCTCGGGGGCCCAGGGTCATTGCGACGAGCAGGATGTGGGTCACGATAACGGGTTCTGCAGGTGGCTCAGATCCAAGGGCACTCTCAGGTCACATGTATACAAATGAGGCTGAACAATGAATTCCGCAGCACTCATTTATCGGTCAGCTGGCGTGGGGGACACAGGGCCGGGCACGGACGGTGCCGGGGTCTCTGCTCTGAGGCACTGTCCCGAGGACTGGGCCGGGGAGAGGGCCTCCTTTACAAATGGTCTTTACCTCCGCTAAACTTACTCGTGTTGTGAGCAAACTAGGAATAGGTAGGCTCGGAGTGAGGGGCCCACGGGACTCTCTATCAGCTTCGGCGGGGAATGTTGTGGCATCGCCTTGGCAAGACTGGGCTCCTAGCCAGGTCCGACGGCCCTGTCCTGGTTACTCACTCACTCTCTCATTCATCCGAGTTGCATCGAGCTCCCCAGTGCAAGAAGGCACACACAAGAGTCCCCAGACAGGTGCACAAACTACGGTTTGGAGAGCATGAGGTGGGGCTTGAAAACCTCTGTTTAGGGCAGGAGTTACCTCTGCTCCTTCCACACAATCCAGGGAGCGTCTGCCAGTGAGCTGAGCCGTGAGCAGGGCCGTGACTTTTCCCGCCTTGGAACCTTCCAGCCCCCTGACTTCCAGATGGAGCCCAGGCTCCTGAAGGCAGCCGAGACGGTGTCCACCTGCCCTCTGGAACTTTCCCTCTAGCCCCGCCGGCAGAGAAGGGCTCCTGTTCCCTGGTATAAGCATTGGTGGCTATGGATTCATGCAGTTTTTATGACAACCCAGAGGGGAAACTGAGGCACAGAACAGGGAAATAATGTGCCAAAGACCTGCCTGTAAGCGGTGGGGTGGGGACGGGAAGGCTGCGTGGCTCTGTACCTCGTGTACTCTCTTGATGCCCGTCTCTCGGCATCAGTAACTAAATCCCGTCCTGGGGGAGTTTGTTCTCCAGATTCCTTTTTTTGTAGACGTTTGCTCTCTCCTTAAGAATCCCACAGGCCTGTCTGAGCCCCTACCCCGCTCTTAGGTTCTAGCACCATTCCTGTTTCAGGGGTGAGGCCACGGAGGGGAGGCCGGGAGACTGACTTCAACAGCTTTGCTCGAGGCCATCAGGAAGCCAGTGTTCAGGGAGGGACATGACTGCAGGCAGCCTGACCTGTGGTGCCCAGCAGCTGTTCTAGAAACTTCCCTGAACTTATGAAGCACTTTACGAGCCTGCCTTCATGCCCTGGGTCACATTCATTCTCACTGTGGCCTCCGGGATGGCCACACGGCCCCATTTCACAGGTGGGCAGACTGAGGCTCGCTCCAGATGGCTCACCTGGAAGGTGGCAGGTGGTCTTGTCCAGCTCACAGCCCTGCTCTGTCCTCTGTGGACTGAGGGTTCTCACAGCCCTCAGCCCCCTGGCAGAGGCATGGGTACCTACTCGGTGATTCGGAGGAACCTCATGGGGCGGGATTGCGGCTACCCTGGCTGCTCGGGGATGTGTAGACGTGCTGGTCTTTGGGTCAATCGACAGCTGCATGCCCGTCCCAGGATGCTGTGATGGAGCATCTCCACCCGGCCAGCCGGCCTACAGAGCGGCCCCGTGGTGGTCCCTCTGGGCCCTGCTCTCCCTGTCCGTGCATGGGGCTCCAGCAGCATGCTGGAGGTTGTGCAAAAAATGGTGGGGCTGGCAGCCTGGGCCAGTGCTCTGCTGGGGGCAGGTTACCTTCCCCCGCAGCCGCCCTCCCCTGGGCAACCGGGAGTCTGATTGCTTTGCCCATCCCAGCATTTATTGGGTGGGGCATTAATTCCCTGACAACCTGGTGCAGAGTCTTCATAACCATCCCCTGCTAGGCAGCCCACTGGCTTTGCATCTATTTTTAGAGGGAGAAGGGGGTGGGGGGAGTAGGGCTATGGCCATGCCCCAAGCCAGCTGTGTGATCTCCAGGCAGCGCCAACCACCCAGGGTCCACCGAGCCCTCCCTTCCTGCAGGTCGCGTCTGTCTGTTGGATAATGTTTTAAGCAGGGCGAGGTGCTGGTTTCCTGATGTTCGAGGTTCCAGAGAACATCTGTTTCATAGATCCAGGGACGCCCCCCCCTCCCCCTTCACGACAGCAGTATTGATGTCTCAGCCGGCAGGGGCTGCATGGGGTTTCTGGGGCAGCTCTCCTCACCAGCCCCATGTTTGCTCTGCCACCAAAGGCTTCTTTTCAAACAGAATAGATCAGTCAGAATGCTTTCGTGGAGAAAGGGCAACCCCTCTAGCAGGCTTACGCGAAAGGGGATCTAATGGGCATTACCTGCTCTCGAGATCGAGATCTGCGGAAAGGCTTGCAGAGCAGCCCAAAGCTTGGATCTCCAAGGTGAAGCTTCTAGAAAACCCCCAGAGCTGGCTGGGGGCAAGCCAGCAGGTGGTCACTCCCTGTCTGCCAGCCATCCCTGCTGGCCAACAGCCCAGCCCCATGAAATAGTGGCCTCCCATGCCACGTGGCTCCCCACCTCACTCAGTTCTAAAGGTAGCTCTGAGCTTCCTAGCAGCCAGAGTGAAGAGGGAAAGCTGAACAGAAGCAAACAAAGCTGCTGTTTGGGAGAGCTTCCCTGAACCGAGTGCTGACAGCAGTGGCCGGTATGGACGTCATATCCTCTGGGCCAGTATAATGTTCTGTTCATTCAGCTGGAGCAGCTTAATCCCCAAACCCACTTCACCAGGGAGGCTCTGCCCCACGCCAGGACAGCCTGTTCAAGGGCACCGTTTTCTGCAGTGTCGAGGGGCGAGGAGACATCCCACTCCTCCCAGCAGGTCAGCTGTCCAGCCCCCATGTCGTAGGGAGACACGTGGAGGGGAGAGTGGGCAGGGGATGCTGAGGGAGTCCACGTCTGTGGCTGTGGACCTGCCACATTTGAAGACATGGACAAGGGAAACATTGTGTGTGCTCGAAACCCTTCGTGGGTATCGTGTAGGTTCACGGTTAATCGGACAAACTAAAAAATTTGGTTTAAAAATCAATCTCTGGGTCTGTGTCCCCCACCCGATTAGTCTACCATGTTGCATTTTTGCAACCCCCAGCGCACGTGTGGAATCACTGTGGTGACATCGGCACGCCCGGCGGTCCTTAACCAGCACACCTCAGGCCTCTGTTTCTGAGAAAGGGCTGGACCCAGATTGGACGCCGGCGGTTACACCTTTGAAACACTTCCTTACAAGCTGTGCGATTCCAGGTCTGGAATTCAGCCTCTTGTCTCTATTTTGCAGAGTGCCTGCTGTCACTTATTTTCCCTAAGGGAAGACATGTCAAAACTCTGGGAAAAGGAGTAGCTGGGGGACTGGCCACACCCACAGGAATATAGGGGTTCACCCTATCTCTGATTTCTGTCCCTTTAGGAAGCAGGCCTGTGAGCCCAGGCTCTCAGGTGGAAACACATCCTTCTGAACGACAGCCTTCCCCGGAGGCACATGGGGGCACCAGAGCCGGCCTCTGGAACATTCCAGGGTTCTGGAACTGTGTGGTTGGCCCTCCCCGAGTGTATCTGAAGGAGTGAACTTTTTCTTAAACCACTTCCCAGTGGACATCTGGGGGCCGCTTCCCCTTCACTTCCTAAAGCAGGCTAAGACCCTCTTCCCTTCCTGCTTTCTTTTGTGTCCCACGGGCCGGTCATCCAGGGAGGGCCGGTGTTGGGTGTGGTCCCAGGACCCGGTTTGACATGGCAGTGGCTGTGGGAGCACTTTGGAGTGGGTTGGGGACATATGCTGCGATCCAGTCCCCCTTGATGAAGTTACCCGCTCGATGCCTCAGTTTCCCCTTCTGGAAAATGTGGAAATGAGCACCGACAGCTCGCCGTGGTGGTGAGCAGTGAATGACTTAACCCAGAGGCAGCGCTCAACGCTGCCCCCCCCCCCCCGCCGTCTGCTGCACACACTGGGGGTCATCAGTTAATTAACCCCTGACTGGCTAACGGAGGCCCTTTCTCCCTCATCTTGGGGAGCCCTGTGCAAGGGCCTCATTAGTTTGGTGCAAACAGAACGGCCTGCCACGCCATAAATGCAAGTTGCCTGTCGCATTGGCCCCGTCTGGAGCCCTTCCGGACTCAGGACATGGCCCTGGAAAGAGACACATGGTAGCACCCGGTGCGGGAGGCCGGCGGCGTTCTCCGCGCTGCACAAAACGATTTTTCCTTGTCAGTCAGGCTGATGGAATCGGAGCGCGGGGGTCATGCTCGTGACAGCCTGCGCCCTGCGCTTGAGATGGGACTGCTGTTTTGGCGAGAAATCCTTCCGTTTTCCGGTGGAGGGGGCCGCCTGTCTCCACGTGTCAGCCGGGTGCTGGTGACATGTTTGCAAACCTTTGTGATGTCTTTGTAGCTCCTCGTTTGGGATTTGGCCGTCATCTGACACACGAGGGTCTCAATCCAGCAGCTGCCCCCTAGGGAGCGTTGTGCTGCTCCCCTGCCCCATCCTTCTTCCCCTCAGCCTCCGAGTGCAAGGGGCCTCCCCCCTGGCCCTTGGTGTTTGGGCAGGCTGCTCCTGGGTCTGGTGGTCTGGCTCTCATTCTAGAACCAGAGGATCTCCCCGCTCCCTTTGCGCATTTGTTTCACACCACCTGTGTTCCCGTGCCCAGAGAGCTTGGAGCCCCCCATGTGCCCATCACTGGGATGGCAGCCTGCAGGTCCCTGTTGGGGTATTGTGCTGGGAATGACAGTATGGACTCCTCCCTCCTCTCCTCTGCCTCCTTGCGCCCCTCTCTGCAGGCCTGTACTCTTCCACACCTGTAAGTCTGATTCGTGAGCCCATGTAATGCCTTGTTAATTCTGAGTGCTAAGGGCTGGGGCATCACGGGGCGTATGTTAATACGGTTGTTGTCCTGGGCTTGTTTGCACCAGCTACCATTTTGACGTAATGAGGATGTGGCTTCGTGTCCCAGGGATCACCCAGGCAGCCCGAGTCTGTGAATCCCTTCTCGGCGCCCCCGCTAATTGCGAGGCGAGCCCGGGCACGAGCTGGCGGTGCCCGTCGGTGGGCGGTGTTCATTATGTCGGTGGCTTAGCGCCTCCCCTACCCCCTGCCTGGGTCGGAGGTGTTGTGGTCCCCGGGATACGGATGAGGAAGCTAGGCAGAGAGAGGTGAGTCACTGTCCCTGGCAGGCTCCCATGGCGGTGGGTGGGGGTTTGGGATCACAGCCGGGTGAGTCTGCATTTATCGATGAATGACACCAGGTCTTTGCCTCTTGGGGCTTTGTGCCCTGGGGTGGGGGGGAAGGGGGAAGGGGGACGGGGGACGGGCAGGAACATGTAGGGGTAATGTAAGGCAGCTCTGGGTTAGGAGGTGCCCTGGCCTGCCGGGAGCAGCTTGGGGAGGAAGCGAGTGGAGCCGGGAAGTGGACACAGGAGTGGAGATGGTTTGCGGGGGGTGGAGGGGGTGTGAGCTAGAGGGGAGAGGTGGGCCGAGACGCCTGGCTCTCCGCGGGTGCTCAGGACACGCGTGTGCGTTGAGTGAATGAGCGCAGGCCTCTGTCTACATCTGTTTAGGCTGTGGGATGGATACCATAGGCCGGTGGCTGGTCACCAGCACATGTTCATCCACTTGCATTTCTTGGGGCTGGGAGTCCGCAATTATGGTGCCTCGAGGGCCGGGTTCTGGGGAGCAGCCCCTTCCGGGGTGCAGACAGCTGACTTCTGGTCTCCTCTCACGCTGGGAGGCACAAGCTAGCTTTCTGGCCTTTTCTTAGGAGAGCTCTAACCCCATCTGCGGGGGTTCGACCCTCATGACCTAAGCGCCTCTCAGAGGAGCTCATTCTGGCTGGAGCCTCAGGGTGGAGGGGTCTGGGGAAAGGGGAGGTGGCCGAGGGGGGCAGGGTGGGATGTAGGGAGACTTGGAGGTCCCTCGGGCTTCTCCTGTCCATACCAGGGAGCCAGTGAAGGAATTGGACCAAGAGGGTGAGGGGTCCATTGTGATGTCGATCTCATCCTTCGCTTCCAGGGATCTGGCCTCGTAGGGATCCTTTGCAGACAACCCTGGGGCTGAGGGTGGGGGATGTCCCCAGAGATGCGGGACCCATGGTGCTGCAGATACTATCTAGCCTGGCGGAACCCCGGGCATATTGCTGTGCACAATTCTGCCATGCAGCCTGTGAAAAGCCACGGGGAGGACTCCCGACTCCAGCATGACTGTCCTCATGGGGACATGACAGGAGGGGTTATGACCCCGGCTGGACGGACCTCCAATTTCCTTGTAAACTGGTTTCTCTTTGCCAGGCAGTGTGAAGGGGAAGAGCACAGAGTGAGATCAGATGACCCCGCGTTGGGTCCCAGCCCCATCACGCTTCACTGTGTGACATGCAGCAATGTCCTCCACCTCCCTGAGTCTCAGTTTCCACCCCCGTCCCCATGGGAGGGACAACTTTTGACACGAAGGTGTTCAGAGCTGGAAGGCCCGAACGGGTCACGTGTTCTGAAGGTCGAAGCCCAGGTCCGAGAGCGCCACACCTTCTGATCACTCAGTAAATGCGTGGCAGCCGTGGCTTTGGAGCCTGGGTCCTCTGGTTTCCAGCTGTGCGGGTTTACGAGGCTGGTGTGACAAATGATCACAAACCTGGTGGCTTAAAATAAGAAATGTATTCTCTCACCTTCCTGGAGGCCCGAATCCAAAATCAAGGTGCGGGCGGGGCTGCCCTCCCTCCGGAGGCTGCAGGGGGAGGCTCCTTCCCCCGACTTCCAGCTCCCGGGCTGCAGGTGCTCCTGGGCCTGTGGCTGCATCCTTCCATCTCTCCTCCTCTGTGTGTCTCTTAAGAGGACACTTGTCACCGGGTTTAGGGCCCTCCTGGAGAAGCCCTAGGATAGTCTCACCTTGGGACCCTTAACTAATGGGAGAACCTCTGCAAAGACTTTTTTTGTCCAAATAAGGTCACATGGCAGGCCCTGGGTGTTAGACATGGACTGTCTTTCAAGGGCCACTGTTCAGCCACCAAACTCGTGCCCGGTCTCACTCGCCCTGCAGGGGCTCCGCAGAGGGCCTGGAGGAAGGGGCTGGTTTCCAGGGAGCCCTTCCTGCCTTCCCCGTGCCTTGTGTGTGCTTTGCAGCCAGTCCTCTGAGACAGCTGGCTAAGCTTCGGGAAGAGGCGAAGCAGCTGAGGCTGGGGCAGTGGGGAGGGGTGCCCGGTGGGGGGTTGGTAGGGGTGGGGGCATCACCTGGGGCCTCTGTCCTTCCTTCCTTATGGGAGGCCAGGCCTCCGGCAGAGCTTTCCAGAGTCAAAGCCCTTTTCCTTTTGGTCTGGCTCAGGCTGCCTTGTCCCAGGGGAGCTAGGAGCATGTGGGCCTGGGGCTGGGAGAGCAAAGCTGAGGGCAAATTAAAGGTTCTCCTGCTAAGGCGGTGAATTTCTCAGAGATGTGAGCCTGGGTGGTGTCGGTGGCGCTCCCAGGACCCAGAGCTGGGGTTCCGGCGCTGGCCTGGCCCTGCCGTTCATGGTCCCCACGAGCTGGTGCCCTTCTCCATGCCCCGCTGAGAGCCGGCTGCCCGTCCTGCTGTCCCAGGCCATCCTCCTGGCACCCCTTCTGGGGCGGGGTCTCTTAGTGTCCCTCTAGCCTCGCTGCCCTGCCTCCAGGAGATGAGCTGGTAAACAGTTTCCCCAGGTGACTAGCTGGGCCAGACAGACCTCGGTCTTCTCTGTGGAGTGAGGCAGCAGAACCAGCCTGTGCCAGAGGCAGGGCCTGGCCTGGAAGGGGGACTCTGCAGGAAACAGAGAGAAAGGGGGTGCAGGAGAAAAGACAGGTGCTGGAGAACACCCCCAGAGGCCTGAGGGGGTGGTTTCCTCCTCCTTCCAAGGTGCTGCTTGTCCGGGCTAGACAGAAGGTGGCAGGCTGGCCTGGCTTGGAGCTGGGTCTGCTGCTTGGCTGTCCCCTGGCCCCAGGCCAATGCCCGCATTCTACTGGGGGAGGACTCGGGCCCAGGGGGGCCTTGCTCACGGGCGCATGGCTCCCAGATGGAGTTGGGACTCAGTCTCTTGCCTTCCAGTCTGGCACGTGTTCACAGGCCTCAGGTGACCCGAGCAGAGCAGCCTGGGAAGGGCCCTGGGTCCCAGACCACAGACACTGGGCCTAGTCCGCATCAGGAACCATGGAAGGCTGTGAGGACAGAATGCTCTGAAGTAGTTTTGGGAAGGTGAACTCGGTGGCTGGAAACAGGTCTGACTAAGGAGAGGGACTGGCCCAGGGGGGCAAAGGGAGAGGATTTGGGGCCTCAAGTTAAGTCCTCCTTGCTTGAGGTCACTGTGTCAGCCTGGGAGCCACCTCCTCCAGGAAGCCCTTCCTTCCCTCTTCTGAATCTTCAGCTGCCTGTGCTGCCTTGGGTCTCAGCATGGACTTTATCTGCATACTCCCTGAGGGCAGGAATGGGAGTCTTGGGGGGGTCTCATGCTTTGTGCAGAGGTGGGCACAGTATCTCTGACAACCTAGAAGAAGGGAAAATTCCAGATGAGAAGGACCAAGGTCCCACTGGGGAAGAAGAACAGGTTCTAGATGTGAGACCCCAGGTAGGGGATCTCAGGCCTCTGGTTGATTAGGTCCCCCGATCGGGGCCCGGAGCTGAAGACACCGTAAGGCTCAAGGCAGCTGGACCCCTGCCTGCCTTTCCAGATGCTTCTCTAGGTGAACTCCTTAGTGGTTCTTGGCTGGCCTTTGCTCCCAGAAAGGGAAAAGTCAGGCATGAAAACCATTTCCTGGCTGGAAGATGGTTCTCAGGAGGTGGGGGGCTGGGGGCGCCCTGTCCTCAGACGGGCCGGGAGTCACGAGCCTCTTCTCCTTCAGGTTGTTCTGCTGCTGTGAAAACACCTGGACTTAGCAGGGGCGGGCCGCTTTCCGCCAGCCTCTGGAGAGAGAGTCTAACTTTACGGGTGTAGAGTTCATCCAATAGATGATGATGATTATTATTATTATTACTTTAAAGAAAGATACTACAATCCTGGTATTGACTGCCTATAATTTGACACTTGACTGAGAGGGAAAAAAAAGAGCTTCTAAGGAATTCAGGAGTATTGATCTGGTGTCGCAGGCTGAGGCTGGTTTGCGGTCTTCCTGTCTTCGGAAATAAGAGAGAAGGACACAGTAGATTTATTTAAGGTGGTTTTCCCCTTGGAGGTAAGGCCATTTCTTCCAGTGTTTTTAAAAATGGTTTCTGGTTTGGAGGGAAGTGTTGAAACCGGCCGAGTGGAGGCCCGACCAGATCCCCCTCGTGAGCCTCTGCTGGCGGCTTTGTTCGGCGGCTCTGGACGCATGGGAGGAGGAGGCTGTGGGCTCGCTGATCCGGCTCAGGGAGTCAGGGGGCCTTTATGAAAACCAATTTATGCCATTCAGCTCCAACGGATGATTTTAGACAGCTGTCCCTGGGGTTCTGACGTGGTGCTTAAAAATTCAGAAGAGCAGTATATTAATTAACGAGTTAATCCGTGGAAAAGCTTGATGAATCAGCCAGAATCGTCACCCACGTTCTCAGGATGAGCACCTGAAGGAAAAGGCTGCTGGGCCGTGAGAACTGGAACCTTCCACCTCAGGCCCCGGGGGGTGCCCTCTCCACTGCAAATGGGGTCTGTCTTCCTTGTTTCTCACAGTTGCCTCTCCCTTGAGAGACTGCTTTGGTCTGGGAGGGCCTGGGTCTGCTGTGGTGGTGGAGTGTGGGCTGGTGGCTTATTTCTGATAGTTTTGGGGGCCGGAGATCCAAGAACGAGGGGCCCGCTGGCCCTGTGGCTGCTGAGGGCCCTCTTCCTGATTTGCCGATGTACCCCTTGCTGTGTGCTCTGGTGGTCGACCGACCTTGCTCTCTTCTCATATGGATGGCCCTACTGGCTCAGGCCCACCCCACCGACCTCTTCCGACCTTATGACCTCATACAGTCACACTGGGGGGGACTTCTGTGTATGAATTTTGGGGAGACACAGTTCAGTCTGTAGCAGAGTTGTTAGCCTGGGCCCTTCTTGCTGGATGTAGCTGCTGCCCAGTCCAAGTGCCGCCTCCTCCAGGAAGCCTTCCACTTTCCTCTTCCGTGTTTTCAGGGTGTTCTGTGCTGTCCTCGGGTCATGGACAATTAGACTTTCGCCCTCTCAGGCTTGGTACTCAGGTTAGACTTTGAGGGGCTAACAATGGGGAAACACCCCCCATCTAGTGTGGGAGACCAACAGTGTCTTCCATCTAGGGCACTGTTGACAATTTAGGGCGTATTTCTGGAGATTTGGGGTGGCTTCAGGATTGGCAGTCAAGCTAATCTGATTCTATGATTCTCTGGGCACCTGTGAGGTTCTAGGCCTCGTAGCCTTTGCTGGGGCTGGTCTCTGCCTAGAATGTGCTTCTTCACTTCTCTTTGGCCTGCTTCTCCTTGGGATTTGGCCTGGTGTTTCCTCCTCCAGGAAGTCTTACAAGTGTGCGGCTCCGAGCCCGCCTCGCTGTCTTCAATGCCTCACAGACGGGGCCTGGCCCTCATCCCCGTGCCTTCCACTGAGGGGTGCTCAGTAAATACTTGTTGGTGGGTCGAAGCCTGCCCCCCTACTCCTGGAACGGTGCCTGACACCTAGTGGGCGCTCAGTAAATGATGAATTGAATGCATTGAAGTCAGCCACGCAGATCGGCAGCAACTGCCAACGAGACCGAGTGCAGTTAATAAAGCCCTCCCAGACCTGGGACATTAGTAAAATATCACAATTTATGTAAAGCTTTTCATTATAACTCTGCGGGGAGTTTCCTCCAGCATTAGCATTTTTCTGACTCTCTTATCAGCAGCACTCCAAGGATAAAAGCCGGCAGCTGCAGAAGGCGGGCGCCGAGTACAAACACGGCCTATTTGTACGTCCCGAATAGAGATGGAGATCAGCGCACGGCTGTCCTCCCGAGATGCCTGGCTCCTGCTTGCATAGGATCTCAATGAACACATTCCTCCTCGCCACGGTCGCTTGGAGCCGCCCTGATTGCCACGGGAAGGGGACGAGAGCCCCTTTCCACTCGCCGGGAAAGCGGCCCTTGGAGTTGGCCCCTGGCCTCCTGGGAGCGTGGAGAAGGGCGGGGCACGTGGGGTTTGGGGAGGGCGGCTCATTCTGGGACAGCTGCTGGCTGACCCCGGGGGTGGCGGGTCATCTCCGTGATGGCCCAGCCTCGTAACCATGGGAGGTGTGGAGTTGGTGGGAATTGCGGGTGAAGCCAGCCATTGTGGGGAGCAAGAGGAGCCCGCCCACTGACCAGCCGCTGCAGGGCGTGAGCTGGACGTCTCACCCCTTCCTGTGACGGATGGTTAAAAAAAATGTTTCATTTCCTGCTGTCATCATCATAATCACAGATGCTCACTATAGAAAAGTGGTCAAGTCCGGACTCTCACGAAGATGCAGGCAAGTCCCTTCTGGCCGCCATACACTGAGGCCACCCCCATGGACATCTGGGCATTTCCCTCCCTTCCAGGCCTTTCCTGTTTGGGGGTGTGGGATGGGGCATGTGACTTTTTCTGTCCAAGGAATTTTGGTCCCAAACTTGAGCCAGACTTTTAGGTCGTGGGAGGGCTTTTGACACTGGGGTGGTGGTGAGGGGCTGCAGCCGGCCCCTGCCTCATGGGCGGTGGCCCAGCCAGAGGAGACCATACACTGAGAGCTCCTGGCAGGGTGCTTGGCTCATGGCTGTCGCAAACATTGGCCTGCCTGGCACAGAGCATGGTGCATGGCGGGCTCACAGCGAGGCCCCGTTGGGGTTTGATGGCTGCCGTTTTGTTATGAGGATGCGGACGCTCACTGCTGTCACAGACACCTATCAGCTTGTTGACACAGTGACCATGTGGGTTGGGTGGTGACCGGTGACCTCTTCCTTCTCGTGGGCTCACCATCTTGGAGCCTTCACCTCAGCCTTTGGACAGGAGGGAACAAGCACAGACTGTTGCCTGGGATGCTCAGGGCCGTCGGCTATCACCTGGTCCCAGGGGCCTGATGGATTACTTAGTGGGGTCACACGCCCCTTCCCTCACCTGCAGGCAAACCTTGCACCCCCCCGCCCCCCAGATCTGTGTGACCTCTGACCTCACCCTTCCCACATGTCTTTCTCTGGACTCCTGTGGCCTGGGCCGAGGGCAAGGGGGACAGAGGGACCTGGCCTAGAGAGCGAGACTCGGTTTCCATGTCTGTACAGTGGGGGCATTGAACAGCACTCAGCTCATGGGGTCAGTGGCTCTCCTCACTAAGACGAGTCCATAGTGGCTCCCCCGGGCCTCCTCCCTGTGGCCACTGTTGCACTCCCCGCTCCTGCAGGCATCCTACCAGCCACCTGGGTGTGTGTGTGCAGCTGTGTTAGCATCACTGATGAGCGCCTGCAGCGGGGAGGCCCTTATGGGTCTACCCCTGGGCCATATGGGGACGTTGAGGCCAGGAAAAGAAAAGGCCCATCTGAGAACCACAGTGACTCAGTGGGAAGGTGGAGACTTGAGCCCAGGTCTGGGGACTCCCAGCCCATGTTCCTCCCATGTTCTCATACCTATGTGTGCACATGTGTGTGATATGCATTCGTTTGCTCACTCATTCGTCTATTCACTGGCTCGGTGAGGGAAGGCTGCGGGTCTGCGCTGAGCGCAGGGGTGCACCAACCATGAGCCCTACTGTAGAAGCACACAGGGACAGGGAGAGCATGTCACCTGGGGGCCAGGGACAGCCTCTCTGGGCAGAGATTCCCAGGAATGGACAGGAGATGTCTGAGTGAAGGTGGGTGGAATGATCTGGCCTGGGGAGCAGCATGTGCAAAGGTCCTGTGGTGAGAATAAGCATGGCTGTTGAAGGCAGAGGCTCTGGAATACAAAGTACATACATGCCCAGAGGGGCAGGAGAAGAGGTGGATGGAGCACGAGGGCCATGTAGTCAGTGAGAGGGCTTTTGAGCAGAAATAGAGGAAGCCAGGAGAGGGTTTAATGGCTGGGTGGGCGTACAATCAGCCTGGCTTTTCATAAGAGCCCTCCAGCTACAAGGTGCTGTAGCAGCGGTAAAGTGGACCCAGAGAGGAGGTGGGGGCCCTTGGTGGGGGGTGGCTGTGCTTTCCAGCTAGTTCTGGGGCTAAGCCAGCCTGGAGGTTGGGGGTCTGGAGCACAGAGTCCCGGGGACTGGCAATGGACTGGCGCACGGGGAGGGAGGCAACTTACAGAACAACTCTGATGTTTCTAGCTGGGTGCCAGGGTCATGGTGGTGTCCTTCCTGGGAAAGAAAAGTCCTGTGTGGTTGAGGACCTGGGCTGCTAGGAATCTAGGCCCACTTTCCTTCGGGACAGCGGAGCTGTCTCAGTGTGAGTGAGACTGCTGGGGGAGCCGAGTCTGGAAGGTGTAGGGAGAGGGCCAGGGTGGGCATGTTGGTCTGCTGGAAGTCCAGTGTGTCCCTGTCCCTGTCCTACACCCTTGCGTATGACTCTCCCCAGAACCCAGAGAATACCATATTCAGTTCTGACTTTATAGCCCAGGGAGCCGATGTGCCGGGAAGAAGGCCATGAGGATTTTTTGAGGGCTTGTGACCAGAGAGGGACAAGCCACCCAACTTGAAGCACCTGCGGAAGGCGGAGGAGAGTGGCAGGAGGGGGTGTGTGGGCAGACAGCGTTCACCACTGTGCCTGTGGTCTGGGGAGCGCGGTGCTTGGGACCTTGCAGGGAAACCAGACCAGTCTTGCAGGCCCATGATGCCCGGCCCTCCCGCCTCCTGCAGCAACAAGCAGGTTGACTCCCTTCCAGCTGTGGGGCTGACCAGGCTCCAGGAGCGCCAGGCTGGGGCCCTGGGTTGGCAGTCTCCAGTTCTTCCTGGTGTCATCAGAGAAGTTGAGGCTGGGGCTGGACCCACGTTCGGCCACGAAATTGGGCCGCATGCTGAATCGTGTTTTTCCAGAAGACACTTACTAATTAAGAAAAAAATAGGGTGTGTTTATCGGGAAATATAGAGAAGCAGAAGGGAGAAGGGTTGCCAAGGTGAGGGCATGCAGATAATCACCCTCGGGCCATCTTTGGTGACTTTCCCTTCGTTTTTTTTCCATTTAGGACTTTGTGGCCTTCCACTCGCCGGTCAAGGTTTTCCCAACCACGTGCATTTGAGCCTTGATGTGTTTCTGACTCCAGTTTCTGTCGTGCGTGATCCCCCGTTCTCCCACAGCCCTGATACCCACTGTTTTTAAGAGTGGCCTAGACTTCCACCAAGTGCATGTTCCAAAATTCATTCCGCTGTTCCTCTGCAGGTGGTTATTTTCAGTTCTCCATGAGCTGTTTTTGGAATTTAGGATTCTTCCCTTAGGAGTGGAACCTCTCATCAAGGGGGTGAGTGTTTTTGGATGTGTGCAAAGCCGGCCTCTTGTTTCTGGGGGCTCTGCTAGGGGAAGCAGGTGCCTCACATGAGCCGCTGGGGTTGGGGGGGGTGTCTGCCTTTTAGGTCAGGGGGTCAGCAAGTGGCTCCTGGAAGGAAGTCCTCCGAGATTACTTTCTTTGGCCCAGGACAGGCAGGGCGCCCACGTTGGCTCATTTCAAAAGGGTGCCTCCCATAAGCCCTGGTGTTCACTTTTTGGCCAGGCCTCCCTTACCGAGGGATCCCGTTTGCAACAGCCTGGCCTGCTGGGATCTCTCCTTCCTTCTAAAGGCATTCCGCGTATCCTCATTATTCCTGCTAATTTGCCATTTTGTTTTGGTTCCTGCTTTCTCGAACTCTCCAGGGCCTAGCGCTGCATTCTGCCTTCCCGTCTGGCCCTGTCTGGCCGGAGCCGAACGCATGCAGCCGTTGAAGAACACTGGCTGGGGTTAATTTAAATTCTCATTAACCAGAGGAGTTCAGAGCATGGCACATGTGTGCCATGCTCGTCACCTGTGTGACAGCTCGGATCCTGTAAAGTGGTGTGGGCTGGGGAGAGGCTGGTCTGGGAGCCGCCCGCGTGAGGAGGGGGTTGAGTGGGCAGAGATGGCGTGATGGTTTCTTGTTGAAGCAAGGGTCTCTGTGGGGGTGTGGGGCAGTGACAAGAACTGAGTGTCCTCTGGAGTAACCAGGATAGGGGCTGGGAGGCGAAGGGATGGATGGAAGGAAAGGTGGGGGTGGGGCGGGGGGCTAGGTTAGGACCAGAGTGTGACATTCAGTGATGGCAGGTGGGAGGCAGCACCTGGAGGTGCTGGGGAGCCATAGATGGTTTCTGGACCAAGGGGTCTCTGAATTCCACTGCAGGTGTCAAAGAAGCTCTCTGGGAGCCCTCTGGCCTGATTTCCCTGATTTCATTGCACTCCCCAGAAGTTCATTTAAAAAAAAAAAAATCAGCCCTTCTCCGGTTTCTTTGTTATTTATCCTCTAAAAACACTCGGGTTCCTTGGGCTTTCTGGCTGCCTGGACTCTTGGTGAATGGAAGTTGTTCTGGTTTTTAATCGTGAACTGTCCTGGACCACGCTGTTTGCACACAAACCCTGCCAGGGCCAGAACCGGGTCTCTCCCCCCCCCCCCCCCCCCCCCCCCCCCCCCCCCCCCCCCCC